>DWCF01005588.1:0-13927 GCA_018230265.1 Delias oraia
CCTGTACCTTTTAATCGCTTTATATCAACACCTTCATTTTGAGCTATTTTTTTAGCTAAGGGGCTTACTTTTATTCTATTTTCTGTTGCTCTATCCTCTTTTTTAGATCCCAGTGTCACGCACTGGGATGACATTGAAGAGCTAGATGAAATCGAAGGGTTGGATGATACTGAAAAATCGGCTTCAACCTCCTTCTCAACCTTGGTATTGATGGCAGAAGCTAAATCAAGTGCGCTTTTATCTTCCCCTTCCTCTAACATTAGAGCTATCAGTTGATTTACAGGCACACCACTTGTTCCTTCCGACACTAAAATTTTTGCTAAAACTCCTTCATCGACAGATTCAAACTCCATTATGGCTTTATCAGTCTCAATTTCAGCGATTACATCACCTATTTCAACTTTATCTTGTTCTTTTTTACACCACTTTACAATTTTTCCTCCAGTTTTACTCATTGTTGGGGAAAGAGCGGGCATCAATATTTCTATAGGCATTTATTCTGCATTAAAAGATCTATTTAATTTTTAATTTACTCTTTACCCTATGTCAATCTAATCGTAAATTATGATACTTATATCATCCTAGTACGTGATGCTGGAATCTTGGTTGACTACTGTTATCCTACTATTTCTATTGCTTAGTCCTAGAAAGAGTACAAATAGTAAGATCATCATGAAAATAGACGAATCTGTTATAATGGAAATAGAAAAATGTAGTGCTTACTATCCTCTCACAAACATATAGCTTAGGTACAGAAAAAATTTATATGAGGAGCTGGTTAAATTGATAAAAGATCAGAATTAATAGTAGTTTCCGAATCTTCTGTAGCAGGCTCTTCATGTGAAGCAGAGGACAGACTAACTTCTTTATCCTCTGTTCTCTGTATAGAACTACCACAAAAACTCCTTAACATCTCTTCAGCAGATGAATTTAAAATCTGTATAATAGACTTTTCACTTTGTTCTTTCAGCGATTGATCCATTCTAGAAATCAACTCGGAAAATTCACTACCTTCTTTTCTAGCTTCACTTTCTATCTTATTTTTTATGCTTTCTATATTACTTTGGTTAATTTCTTCTTTCGTTATGTTAAATGAATTAGCAATACCTTGATACTTAATCTCACAATCGCCACAGCCAACTATGCAAAGAGCAATAGAATCGGATATTTCACCTGCAGCCGAATTATGTATAGTGTAAGCTAAGCAATTGTCATGATATTTAATGCCAAGCTGTTGCTCTATCAACTAAGAAATTTCATTTTTTAAAGACATAAAGTACCTCCTTCTTACATTACTGTACCTTCTGATTAAAGTACAACAGCTGCTCCTAAATAGCAATCCATATATGGTTTACTTTAATAAAGTATTAAAGTAAGAAGCTTTTACATCCTAAAACATAACTTAGATAGGCCAATGTAAAAAAATTTTTAAATGAGAATTATTGTATATATATTACTTATTTGGTAAAATTATTTTGGCAAAATAGCATATAAAAGTTGAGGCTAATTATGAATATTAAAGAACGAAAGGATTTACAACAGGAGTTATTAGGAATTGTTTTCAATATACTCATAGAAAGTGAAGATAGCGCCATGGAAGCTATGGAAACAAGAGCAGTAGAGATAATTAAAAAACTAAAGGAACACATTAATGATGATATAGAGTATGGTGGTTAAAAAAAGCCAATTTTAGATTGGGTTATTGTTTGTGATTCTCAGAATAATGTCAGACTAAATAACAAGTCGCTATTAAAATTTGAGAAGGCAATTAAGGATATTGGAGGAAGAGCACCGCTAAATGAAATAAAAAGTACAATAAGATTATTAGTAGAACAAGCACAGCTAAATCATGTTAGAATTAGAGGTGAGAGAGAGAAGTACCACTAAACCTCTTTGAGGAAAACATAATAATGAGAGAGCGAAGAAGGGCAAGAGAACAACAAATGTGGCCAAATTTTATTAGAGAAAGAGAAGCGTCATTGAATCTCTTTGGAAACAGGGATGAAAATGTAATAATGAGAGGACAAATGAGGTCACGCTATATTAGGCGTATTAGACGTGAAAGAGAAGTACCACTTAGTTCAAAAATAGGACAATTAATCGGTGTAGTTTCATCCATAATTGTAGGTGCTTTCATTGGTATAATGGTTGGTATGGTCATTGCTGGTTTATGTATTGAGCTTTGTGTAATCACCACTGCAGAACCGATTCTTCTCATCATGGGTGCTACTGCTGTTATAGGAGCTTGTAGCAGGAACTGCTCCTGTATTAAAGCTAATAGAGATGTTTAAAGGTCAAGAACCTAATCTTTCTCCTAGTAGCGGTCTGGAAAGCTCTAATACTGAATATGCTTATTTAAATAGGCAAAGAGTTATTTAGAAAAAAATTGGAAGAATGTTCAAAAAAGTCCATTTATAAAATACATCGGCTTAACTATGGTCTTACAACTTAAGCTAATTAATTAAAAATTTTTGTTTTAGCGGTTAAATAAAGCCAGATCTTATTAGAGAGAGGATCTTCTTATCTCTTCTTTACCTTCATTTTCATTTCTAACAATTTTTTTTCCACTTAATATGTCTCTTATTTCATCTCCTGTTAAAGTTTCAAACTCCAGTAGATTTTCAGCAATGAGCTCCAAGTCTTTCCTACGCTTGGTTAAAATGTCTTTTGCTTTTTCATAGCAAGAAAATACGACTTTCTTTACTTCCTCATCTATAAGTCTTAACGTATCTTCAGAAATTGTCTCAGAATCATGTGTGATTTGTTCGCGATTATGATAGATCGGACCTATTTTGTCGCTCATTCCCCATTTTGTCACCATAGAACGTGATAAATCTGATGCTAGTTTTATATCTGAAGATGCACCGCTTGTGACTTTATCATAGCCAAAAATTAGCTCTTCTGCCACACGTCCACCCATTGCAACAGTTATATCTGCTAGCATCTTTTCTCTTGTGAGGGACACTCTATCTGTTTCTGGTAGTCTCATAACTAAACCGAGTGCTCTACCACGTGGAATAATTGTTGCTTTGTGTATAGGATCAGAAGCAGGCATATTAACTGCAACTACTGCATGACCAGCTTCATGGTAAGCAGTAAGCTTTTTTTCTTCTTCTGTAATGACTAAGGACCTTCTTTCCATGCCCATCATCACTTTATCACGTGCATACTCAAAATCATCCATGGTAACAATTTTCTTATTTCTTCTTGCAGCAATAAGCGCAGACTCATTCACTAAATTTGCTAGATCAGCCCCTGAAAAACCTGGCGTTCCCCTCGCAACTGTTTTTACGTTTACATCTGGTGCTATCGATATTTTCTTTATATGCGTATTTAATATTCTTTCACGCCCATTTATATCAGGTAAAGAAATAGTAATCTGTCGATCGAAACGACCAGGTCTAAGTAGTGCTGGATCTAGGACGTCTGGACGGTTAGTTGCAGCAACTATTATCACACCTTCATTAGACTCGAAACCATCCATCTCAACCAGTAACTGGTTTAATGTTTGTTCCCTTTCGTCGTTACCGCCACCAAGACCGATGCCGCGATGCCTACCTACTGCATCTATTTCGTCTATGAAAATTATACAAGGAGCATTTTTCTTGCCTTGATCAAACATATCCCGGACACGGCTTGCACCAACACCGACAAACATTTCAACGAAATCAGATCCAGAAATACTAAAAAACGGTACATTAGCTTCACCTGCAATTGCACGAGCAAGTAGAGTTTTACCAGTTCCAGGGGAACCAATTAAAAGACATCCTTTTGGTATCTTCCCACCTAACACTTGAAATTTTTGCCTTTGTTTAAGAAAATCAACAATTTCAACCAACTCTTCTTTTGCTTCATCAATCCCAGCAACATCATCAAATGTCACTTTTTTTCCAGTAGTCATAAGCCTAGCTTTTGATTTGCCAAAGCTTATAGTTCTATTACCTCCTGCTTGCATTTGTTTAAAAAGGAAAAGTAATAAACCGATAAAGATAAGCGTCGGAACCCATTGAATAAGTAATCCACCAATTATACCTATTGCAGAGTCTCCAATTGAAAAGGAGAACTTCACTTTCCTATCATGCAAACTTTTTATTAAGTCACTATATATAACACCACTTGAGTTAAAGGCTGACCCATCCCTAAACTTCCCTTCGATGCTTTGGTTTCTTATTGTAATATTTTCTATATCATTATCTTCTAGTCTAGTTAAAAATTCTGAAAAAGGTATGGTTGTTTTACTCTTACTTATACTTCCGCTAAATTGAATATAAGCAACTGAAATAAGAACAATAATCACTAACCAGATCAATAAGCCTTCTAAAAATTTTTTCATTTACATTTCTAATTAAATACTAATCAAGCTTACCAAATTTTGCTTTATTGTGCTATTAATAATGCATTGAACTTTATCGTCATTGGTATTTTTTCCGTTATAATTTATATCAGGATAAGCAAGCACCTTTCCATCTTTTTGTACTGTAGGCAAAGAGTAGAAAACTTCAGGGCAGCAGTTGTAATCCTTCAGAAATTCAGGAACTTTTTGTGTTTTTTTTAGCGGAGCAATAGTTACTGAACACTTCTGATTGCTAAGTATTGTACAGCTAAATCTATTGTCCCATTCAATAGGGACATTTAATGTTAGGTGTACAGTAATTTCCTGTATCTTTGATGATTCTCTCATTATCAAGATGCTCCCTCCATATTTTCTTATTTTGCACCCAGAGAGTGTACAGTTAATATCACTATCTTTTTGCGATATTTTGTTAAATATTGCGATAAGGCTACGGTACCTTGGCTTATAGTGCTTGTTGACAATTGCCATTATAGAATAAAGAAGAAGCCTTAAAGCTATTTCCTCTGGCAGTTTATAAAGTTCATCTAGTTTAATTTCAATATAACCAAGATCATGAATATTAACGCAGTCATTAAGTGCAAGGCGTGTGTAGTGCATCAACGCTTTTGCAGCTCTTTTCATATGAAGGGCTGTGAGGCATATTCGCTCTGTTAAAATCTCTTGATTGTCACTTGCTTTAAGTAAGTTACGGTATAAAGTTCGTCTGTATTTTAAGTCATAATTGCTTCTATCTTCGATCCATTTTAACCGGTGAAGATTAGCGTACTTTTCTATTTCACTACGACTAAAATTTAATAACGGCCTAAATATATAAATACCATTTAAGAAAGATTTGTAATCCATTGATGATAATCCATCTACGCCACTACCTCGCTCCAATCTTAATAAGAACGTTTCTGCTTGATCATCTTTGTGATGAGCAACGAGCAAACATTTAACATTATTGTTTTTACACCACTCTTCTAGTAACTTATATCGTGCTTTTCGTGCCTGTAACTGAATATTACCTTTAATATTTTGCTTCTCCCAATTTAATATGAACGATTCCTTTGCTCCAAGTTCTTTTGCATAACTTATAACAAAATCAGCTTCTTTTTGGGACTCTGAACGTAACCCATGATTTACTGTTAATGCTATAGGAAGTGAAAGCTTGTTTTTTTTTGCCCAGTTAGTCATTAAGTGCAGTAAGACTATACTATCTACACCACCTGATACTGCGACTGCGATTTGGTTATGGAAAGCAAAGCTATTAGCTATATTTTGAAATAATAACTCTAATTTCATTATGTTTCTTGATGGCCAGATAGTCTCTACGTCATACAGCGACTTATTTGTGGTATATATAGATCCCGCTAACAAGTAGCGGAATTGCTCTCTTTTGTCATCCCAGTGCTTGACACTGGGATCCAGGTTTTAATGCAAGAAACTACTTCTTTATTCCAGAAAATGAAAATTCCACTCTACGATTTTTAGCATGCTCTTTTTCATATTTAGAATTTCTAGAATCATCTTTTGCATTAACCAAAGGCTCAGTTTCACCTTTAGAAGCAGTTTTTATTCTATTTTCTAGATAAGGTGTACAGCTGACCATAAATTTTTTAGCTGCATCTGCTCTTCTAGCTCCTAGTGCAAGATTATACTCGTGAGAACCACGATTGTCAGTATGACCAGTTAAAGTGACCTTTGCGTCAGGATTATTTTGTAACACTTCCATCACGTCAAGTAATGCATCTGCACTCACTTCACTGATACTAGATTCATCATAACCAAAGAAAACTCTTTTATCACCTATCTGCTTAACAACAGCATTCATTTTATTTGTCGTATTTACTCCTTTTTTAGGGCAAGAACTTACACCAGTAAGCAGTAAACAAAAACAACACATTATAATCAGTCTACTCCACATCACTAAACCTCCATAAATTTAAAATATAGTGCGTAATTTTAATTTTAGTACTAATAATCCCTCTATACTAGAATAGAGTCAAGGGAAATAAAATACTAAATGTTTTCTTTACAATCTTATAATTAATTTTCTGATAAGATGCTCAATTCTTAGCAATGAAGTACAATAAAAGAATAAAAATACAATTTTTTATTGTACTTTAAGCAAATATACTTTTAACTTTATTATTAATCTATTACGATATTAAGCGGATGTTTCAAAGCAATGAATAAAAATGAGATCTTATAAGTTTCTAGAGGAAGTATTACATAAGGTAAGGAATATCGAAAACATACTAAAACTACTAAGCAAAAGCCAACTGGATATAGAGGATAAGATCGAGCAAATATGTCTTCTAGAGGAAATCAGACATGAAAT
Organism: Delias oraia; assembly: GCA_018230265.1. Classification (NCBI taxonomy): domain Eukaryota; kingdom Metazoa; phylum Arthropoda; class Insecta; order Lepidoptera; family Pieridae; genus Delias; species Delias oraia. Next base: position 6,678 of record DWCF01005588.1, read on the forward strand.
TATCTCTCATGATGCAATAAAGGAATCATTAGCGAATGCTCTTAAGAATAAAAAGAGTGCGAATATTCAGCAGCTAAAGTTAATAGAGGGGATACACAAAAGCAGCAGTGCTATTCCTGTTGATTTAGTAAAATCTTTGTCCAAAGCTAAGATTGAATGCCAAAACTTATGGAGGCTAACTAATTCTGAAATTAGTAACTTAGAAAAGCTGAAAGAATGCTTTACTAACCTAATTAAGCTTACTCGTGAAGCAGCTTCTATAAAATCGCAGCAATTAAAGCGCTCAAACTATGAGTCATTGCTTGCTGACTATGACTCTAATATCACAGAAAAGAACATAAAGGAAATATTTCCTAAGCTAGGTAAATTTTTTAGTGAAAATGTAGAGAAAGTAACTCAAAAGCAGAAGAAGGATAAGGTTACTAATATACAAAAAGTTACGGTTCAGAGACAGATTGAACTTGGTTCCTTATTCTTACAGCAAATGAGTGTTACACCAAATGAGATTTCCATTTCTTATTACGATCCTATCGATTCAGATGAATCTGACCTTTGTTATGGTTTATTTTTACTTTTACGGCATACTGGTTATGCAATTCATCAAAAATGTTTAGCGCAAAATTCTATAAAGAGCTCAATTACAAAACATATTATGTATGAAACTCAAGGGTTATTCATGGAAAGGATCATTGGAACATCCAGAGAATTTATTGAGTTCATTCAACCACACATAAAGGAGAAACTTTCTACAAAAGGCAAAATTAATAGTAGTGTTGAAAATTTGTATTTGATTTTCAATAAAGTAAATCTTTCATCTTTTTTGAAGAATGCGGATGAATTTAGTTTATTGGCTCACATTATGCTAAGAACTAAATTAGAACAAGATCTAATAAATGGTACGTTAGAAGTTAAAGATCTACACGATAAATGGTTGGAAGGTATGAAGCATTACAAGATTTCAGTAAAAGCTAAAAATGAGCTAGACACTTATTTTCAAGATGAGTATTGGATAAGTGGTGTTATAGGCTACTTTCCTATTAAAGTCATAGCGTTAATCGCTGCTGTGCAGTTTTTTTCTTTCATTAAGAAAAATCATTACGGATTTTTAGATTCTATAGTAAAAGGAGATTTCAGTTTACTTATCGATTGGTTCTCTAAAAATGTATATAGTGCAAATTATGGCTTTTTGGAACAGCTAAAAAAGGTAACAGGTAGGGATTTAGATATTGAGTGCTACACTAGTTACTTATCTGAAAAGTATAATTTGTCTCAATAAATGGTTTTCTTGAGTTGTGTATGAGTTTTGTTCAGAATTTAATCAGAAATTTTTTTACTTTCAAAGGTTTATTTGCTAGCGATATTGCTATAGATCTTGGTACTGCAAATACTTTAGTTTATCAGAAAAGTCAGGGGATAGTGCTTGATGAACCCTCAGTTGTAGCAAGAGTAAAAGAAAAAGGAAGTTACGTTCCTTATGCTTTTGGCAAAAAAGCTAAGATGATGCTCGGAAAAACACCTGGAGAAATAGAAGCGATAAGACCCTTGAAAGACGGAGTTATTGCTGATTTTAAAAGCGCGGAAGAAATGTTAAAATATTTCATACGCAGCGCAAACACAAGATTCACTGTTAATAAGCCTAGTATTATCATATGTGTTCCATCTGGATCTACACCAGTTGAAAGGCGTGCTATACAAGATGCAGCAGAAAGTGCTGGTGCAAATGAAGTATTCTTAATTGAAGAACCAATGGCTGCAGCAATTGGGGCTGGACTTCCAGTTACCGAACCTGAAGGTTCTATGATTGTTGACATAGGAGGTGGTACAACTGAAGTTGCAATTATTTCTTTAGGTGGAATTGTTTATTCACGTTCTGCCAGAGTAGGTGGTGATATTATGGATGAGGCAATAAAGTCATACATTCGTGAAAATCATAAGTTATTGATTGGCGAAACAACTGCTGAAAAAATTAAGAAAAACGTCGGTTCAGCCAGTCTGCCAGTTGAAAACAACAAAGAGGGAATGATAATTAAAGGCAGGGATTTAGTGAGTGGTATGCCAAAAGAAATGCTTTTATCAGAATATCAAGTTGCAGAGAGCCTAATAGAGCCTGTACATCAGATAATTTCTGCTATTAGAACTGCACTGGAGAGTACTCCACCCGAACTTTCTTCTGATATAGTTGATAGAGGAATAATTTTATCTGGTGGAGGTGGGTTATTGCGCAACTTGAGTAAAGTTATTAGTGAAACAACAAAATTACCAGTTCGTGTTGCAGATGATCCACTTTGTTGTGTTGCCCTGGGTAGCGGAAAAGTACTTGAAAACATGGACTATTTTGGCCATGTTTTATTCAAGCAAGATTAAATTGTTTTTGAAGGCAGTTTATCGAATTGTTTTGATGGAATTATGTAATATAAATGAGATCCCAGTGTCACGCACCAAGTAATTTAAAGGCAACTTCCAGCAGGAAGGGGTGTCATCCCAGCGCTTGACACTGGAACTTGACTACAAATAAGTATGCTGTTTCGATGAAATTGTGTAATAGAAACTGGATTCCAGTGCTTGACACAGGTTTGTGTTTATAAATTATATGCTAAAAGAATTTGAAATTGAACCTTTATTAAAAGATAAAGCTCCGCATCAAACTAAGGCTATTGTTGCAATGTCCGGGGGAGTTGATAGCTCCGTTGCTGCAGCACTGCTGTATAACCTTGGGTACGAAGTGATAGGTGTGACTCTTCAGCTCTATGGCAGTGATGGTAATGCGAGAAAGGGTGCATGCTGCGCTGGACAGGATATTTATGATGCCAAATACGTGGCTGAAAGTGTTGGCTTTCCCCACTATATTTTAAACTACGAGGAAATATTCAAAAAGGAAGTAATAGAGGATTTTGCAAATACCTATATGCGTGGAGAAACTCCCATACCGTGCGTAAGGTGTAACCAAACAGTAAAATTTCGCGATCTATTGCAAGTTACAAAAAATCTTGGTGCGGATGTGCTCGTAACAGGACATTACGTAAGAAGATTAGAAGAAAATGGTGAGGTAAAATTGTGTAGAAGCATCGATAAAAGTAAAGATCAAAGTTATTTTTTGTTTGCAACTACTGAGGAGCAGTTAAAGCTTTTGCGATTTCCATTAGGTGGGTTCTATAAAAGTGATATAAGAAAATTAGCAAAGTATTTTGGCTTACAAATTTCTGAAAAGCCGGATAGTCAAGATATATGCTTTGTTTCCGAAAGCTATAGTAAAACAATAGCTAAATTAGCTCCACAATCTGTACAGAAAGGTAAAATAGTAGATATTCATGGAAAAGTGCTAGGTGAGCACAGCGGCATAGTAAATTTTACAGTGGGACAGAGAAGAGGCCTCTGCATCGCACACAATGAGCCTCTTTACGTGATAAAAATTAATACAGAAAATAATGAAGTTGTAGTAGGCCCGATCAATGCTCTAATGCAAAAAAAGATATTGGTCAAAGAGTTAAATTGGTTAGAACAACCAAAAGAAGGCATGGAAGTAACTGTGAAGCTTAGGTCATCACATGCAGGAAGCTTAGCGACAATATATTCAACTGACGAAAAGAACAAAGCCTGTGTAATTTTAAACGACGATTACTTTGGCATCAGTCCAGGTCAAGCCTGTGTAGCATATAAGGGCGAACAAGTTATAGGTGGAGGTTGGATATGCTCCTAACTTGGTGGTTTAATTTTTTAATGCAGAATGTAAACATACAATAAAATTTATTGCTGTTTTATCCTATATTCTTTATACTATAAAGATAATTATTATATTGTGGACTAGAGGGATGGTTAAAGAAGTTGAAGAGTTAATAAAAATTGTTGGTAAGGGCAATTTACTAGAGGCCGCATTTATTCGTTTGGGCAGTTTTCAACATGCTGACTTACATCATTGCATGGATTGCAGAAATCATATAGGTCTATCCGAATTCATTAATAAAAAAGAACAAGAGCCATTAGATAAATATTTTAACTTAAAATTTAGTCTACAAGGATTGTTTTTAATTTATGTTCAAGCTTATAGAGTTCTTGCAGAAAATGCTCAGTTCAATACTCAAGAAGTAATTGATAAAATATATGCTGCAGTTGAAAGTAAAAAAATACCTACTCTTTGTGACACTTCGAAGAAACTGCTAAGGGAAATTGTAGATCAAGTAGAATTGACAGAAGATCAAAAAAAACTAAAGCTTTTTAATATTCTAGCAAATCCGAAAGGTGAAGCTCTATTTAACAATAATGATGACTTTGAGAAACAAGTACTCAATAATGTTAAAAAGTTACTCAAAATAAGCTATGCAAATGAATTTGATAAAGAGTTTAGCTTATGTAAAGAGGTAATAAATCATTATTACTCGATTCACAGTATAAAAATAGATAAAGACATAGCATTACTATTTTCTAGTTATGGTATATTTTCTACATGTACTGGAAATGGAGATATTTTATCACTCAATCAATATATTAATGAGAAAGCTAGAGTAATCAACACACCACTATATTACAGTTACATCTTACAGTTAATAAACGTATTAAGAAAAATTGAGTTACCGTATAGGAATGGATTCACCAAGTATACACTTAATTATAGAGGTATAAGTGAATTGAACGGGACATTTACAGCTGCAAGAGAGCAAGACAGTCAAGATTCTCTATATCCTAAAAATATCAAACGTACTCTAGAGCAACTACTAAAAAACCAAAATAGTGATGCATTTGAACAATTAGTAACAAACCCTGAGAATACGTATTACTCAGTGCCACAAAGTGAATGCAGACTAAACTCTACTATCAGTAACAAAAAAAACAAAAATCATAAAAACACATTTTGTAAATTAGCTTTAGGTATGTTTATATTGTCTATTGGATTATATACTGCTGATTATTTCTTTATGGAGCAAAAGTTATTCAACTCAATAACAAATATTTTGCCACAAAATAATCTCATCAATTTCATAGTTGCTGCAGTACTTACTATCGTAATAGTATATGCTTTATTTCAACTACTAAAATCACCTCAAGAACCGCCACATTCAACGATCAATGATACAACTATTAACAGTTTTGCAAATGGTCCTATGCAATCATGAATCTCTACTTATGAATGATAAATGTAGCACTTTTAAAGTGTATGCTATATAATATCTTCTCTTGAATAACGAGGTAATCCATGGATTTAAGCAAAGTAACAACAAAACCAGATGAAATAAATGTAGTAATTGAAATAGGCGCAAATGCTGAACCCGTAAAGTATGAATTTAATAAAGAGCTCGGATTATTACAAGTTGACAGATTTTTGTCTACTTCAATGACTTATCCTTGCAATTATGGATTTGTACCAAATACATGTGCAGGTGATGGTGATCCTGTGGATGTTTTGGTGCTCACTCAATTTCCTTTAGCGTCTGGAGTTTTGATATCAGTGCGTCCAGTAGGTGCATTACTTACCAAAGACGAGAAAGGAGAGGATGAAAAAATATTAGCCGTACCTATCTCTAGTGTTGATAGCTATTATGACAATATAAACAACTATTCTGACCTACCTAAAAGCTTACTAGATAAAATAGCTCATTTCTTTTCTCATTATAAAGATTTAGAAAAGGGAAAAACGGTGACAGTTGGAGAATGGGCTGATGTAGAAGAAGCAAAAAAAATCATTGAAAAAAGTAGAAATTAGTTTGCGTTGATTTAGCCTTAAATTACAGTTATTCGGAAAAATGTTGTTGTTTTTAATGGGTAAATATTGGTATCCGTTCAGGATAGCGGCAAGGTAGTATAACCATAGAGTAAAAGTGAGTTTACAACAAATGGTGTCATCCCAGTGCTCCGACACTGGGATCCAGTTTTTCATATAATCTCATCACAAACGTTTATTTTAATTTAAGACCAATACCTAATTTAGAATCAAAATTCCTGGATTCCAGTATCAAGTACTGGAATGACATCATCTACTATGCAACTTACTTTCAAAAATAAATGTTCCAGTGTTTTCCTCTCCTCTCATCCCAGTGTTTCCTTCTCTTGTCATCCCAGTGCGTGACACTGGGATGGCTTTGTTGCATAGCAACTGAAAAAATCTGGTGGCTACTGACAAAATTCATTATAAAACAGCCATTTAACTGTTGAAGAAAAAATATGCCACAGAAAATGAAAATCAGTAACCAAAACGAATATAACAAATTCCTTGAAAAAAGGGGGAATATTTTTCGTTACATCGATGAAGCTATCGAAAATTGGTATGAAAATAGTCCAAAAATGCAGGGCGGTAACTATATTTATAGTGATAAAGTTGTGATTTTGGTGCATATAATCGTTAATCTTTTTAGAATTGGCTTAAGACAAACGGTAGGGTTTGTAAAAGGATATCTGCAACAAATAGGAAAAATTTGGCAGTTATCAGCTATTCACAAGCATCAAAAAAAACTTAATATTAAGATAAATGATTGCAGGATTGATAAAAGCAACATGGAAAATATTGAAATTATCATAGATAGTACAAATTTACAGTAACACTCCTGGCCACAGTAAGGAAAACAGTGCAGATAGAAAGTACCGAAGCTACGAGCAAGTAAGAAAGTTACATGTTAAGTGTGAATAGTAAAAAAGCTATAGCTGCAAGATACAGTAATGGCGTCTACTCTGACCACTATGGAGCTTGCTTGAAGAAGTTAATTTTCAGCACAAAATAAAAGCATTATATGCAGATAGGGCATACGATAGGCAAAAACTTTATAAATTGTGTAAGAAATACGATATAAAGACAAAAGTTCTACCAAAAAAGGATGCAGCAGAACATTCAAAAATAGATTATATGTCTGACAGAAATGCTGCTATTAGGTTAATAAAATTATATGGACAAGATGGTGTAAAAGAGTGGAAAAAGGAAGCAATTTATGGAAAAAGATCTTACATAGAAGGATTTTTCTCAAGGTTGAAGCAAGTATTTGTTTAGGAATAAATCTGAAGTAAACCGTGAAAAAGAATTACTAATTAAGTGCTATTTGCTCAACAAATTCACTGGTATTGGTATGGCTAAATTTGAAATCATTACATAAATTTGTCGTAAACCATCACTGCTTAAGGTGCTATGCAACAAAGCCCACTGGAATCCAGTCCTTTCGCACAAAAAACGTTGTAAAGTGTTTACCAACTTAGTTGGATCCCAGTGTCAGCTACTCTGATGACAAGAAGGGAAGTACAGGTTTCAATATTTGCATGCATCTGAACAGATA
>DWCF01005589.1:0-13925 GCA_018230265.1 Delias oraia
GGCCCGTCGCGGTCGTAAAATCTCTCGGCGAGCCTACGGCTCGCCCCAAAGTTCGCGAGAAGCTGTTGAGGCCTATGCCGACAGCGTTAGTCATTTCAAAAAAAAAAAAAGGTGAACAACCGCACCACAATCCACGAATTGGTTGTGTTGCCGGACTTTTACGTGCCTTAAGCGGCACTTTTATGGGGCCACCGATATCCTTACTCTGCGAAACACAGTACAAGTATCGTTTTAGACTGAGTATTCTGTGAACCGGTGGTATCACTTCGGACTAGCCGGCCCAATTAGTGCGTCAGCATGACTCACCCATGGGTACACGTTTTTATTAGATTGTTAATATTTTACGGCATACAAGGCGTCAAGGCATCCAAGATACAAGAATTTTGTATTTACGATAAATAAATTCCATATGAACCATGTACAGTACCATGAATGGATACTGGGTTTGAACCCCGGTCTGTATTAAGTTTATAATTTATTAGGTATTTATAAGGGCTTGAGAGTAGCCAGGCGAATGTCTTAACTGTCTCACCCGTGGGAGAACCATGTCAACACACTAATTGCAGCTCATAGAATATCAATGTGAGACAGTACTTGTTGTGTAATTCTTTGAGTCCGTGAAAATATCTGAGACCCTTGAAATTTGACCGCTTAAACTAAAACCCGGCAACACAAGCAAAGCGCATAAGGTTATAGCGCATTTGCCCATTGGCGGCGGAGATTTCTTACCATCAAAGAGAACCGTCTGCAGCGTTGCCAACTATGCAAAAGAATAATTACATCAGGCACACGATACAATTTTAATATAAAATATTATACAAACTATTCGACAATAGTTCAATCAATACAGATTACCGCGTGCGGTAACTTTCAAAGAGATGTGATGCGTCACCTCGGAAGAAAATTAGTAATCGATTCATAAAATTCAAATAAGCGATGACACGCCCTGAAGGGGTTTGGATGGCTTTTTGATAGGATTCAGTTACCGCGTCGTTGGCGAGTCGACAGATGTTCGCTTCTATAATGCATTGTCTATGGCGTTAATGTTATAGGTTAATGTATTTTTAAGAAATCGAATACGTATTATGTAAAATCTTCACTACTCTTTTAAAACTGTATACAAATGAGGTTTCTAATTGTTTTTTCAAATTTTGAGAGATAGATTGATTACTATGGGGTTACGTAATATCGTTTTTGAATTAAAACAGAATAATAAAATAAAGAAAAGAGCACTTTAATTTAAAAAGGTTTTATTGATATAAAGAAAACTATTTCGAGTTATATACTTATAGTGTCTTTAACGGATTGTAATATAGATGATTTTGAGTATAGACAATGGCGTGCATGTTTAGAGTTTATTTATTATTATTAGTTGTAATAAATCTATATAATAGGTTAAAGTCGTTAAGCCTAAATGTACTGTCATTATCATCATCATTACTATTTCAGCCGTAGGATGTCCACTGCTGGACATAGGCCTTCCCTTCGGACATCCATGCATACTTGTCGGAGGCAATCTGCATCCAGCGTCTTCCGGCGACATATATTATCAAATTACATATTTATTATTTCCTACATTCGTGATTTCTATGGCTTGTACGTGTATGTTATTGCAGCGTATCTCTCATATGCAACATAAGAAAAAAACGCTACCCAGCGAGAAGAAATCTCTATAGGCGAGAAAGAGATTGTGCTTCCTTGAATCCTCGCTTACCTAGATATGTGTATATATTTAGGTAACGTAGGTTACCTAGGTAACGGTAGGTACTATAGGTATAGGTACTATATACTGTAGGTATATATAACGTAAATTTTTTAGATACTACTAGCATCGCTAGGAATTCTTAAGTGATTTTTAATTACCTTATTTTAGTACCGTATATTATTCAATTAGAACATATTTTCGTTATAACATAGGTCGCGTATAATTTAACCTTATGTCAACTTTATGAAAAAAGTGCATGCGAAAATCTATCCTAGTCCATTGCGATAGAGTCAAATATTGAATGAGGTTACCAAGGAACTATTATGAACAAGTGATCATTTTCTCACGTGGCTCGTGCCTGCTTTGACTTCATTGTTAAATTATGAGTAAAGATATCCGGTGACGGTATATTGATAGGAATATTCAGCCCTCCGTTTGTCTTTTTTTATGCTATCACATAATAAACGACGGATAGATTTTTATTAAAGTTTTATCAAATGTCATTTTTAATTATCATGTAACAATATATCGTATATGGATGTGGTGAAAATATTATTTTGTTTTCCTTAGTTGAGATCAGAGTCCTTACTAGGGGTCGCCTATTATTCCAAAGTATTTATAATTTAATTTAACATGTATTCGGTCTCTAGAAGGTTTGATAGTGGTTGGGCGAGTTTCTTAACAATGTTTCACATGAAATATTGAGGCATATGCTGACGCACTAATTGGACCGGCTCTTCCGAAGTGATTTCACGACCTCATAGAACATCAATGTAGGTACCTATTTGTACTGTGTTACGCTGAGGGAGTGGGGATGTTGGAGGCCCAGGAAAGGCCCGGCGATAAAACGCTTCAATACAACGCATATGATAAAAAAATCTATTATAGTTAATTTAATGTCGGGTCAACAAAATATATACCTAATTGGGCTGGCTCGTCCGAAGTGATACCACAGGCTCACAGAATACGCAGCGTGAAACTAATAATAAAAAATAAAAAAACTGAGGGGGAAAATTTTCAAACCATTACTTCCAGGCTGTGAAATGTCAAAGCGACCACATGTTTTCATAACGGTAGCGTGACTTTGTGTGACAATTACGCCGTATGGTAAAAGGAGTTTGCGTCGGTAATTTACTATTAATGATAAATGGTATGTTATGACTGTATGAAGACGGTGTCTATATAATATTATACCTATATTTAGCCCCTTTATTACTGCTTATGAATATTTTAGCTATTGCTAGACACAATTATGAACAGATATAGAAATAATATAATGCTATATACTAATCTTAAGAAGCGATGAATTAGTTTCACGTCTGTATATTATAAGAATTTAGTTACGGCTTACATTGGCAACGGTTGACGTGAAATATTTTTTTTCTATGAGTGATATGAACCACTGCGGCAACCTGAACAGGAATTTTAATTTTTTATCTTATTTATTATTTTTTGTTTATTGTATAACGGGAAATGGACCAGGCAATTATCCTATATGGTAAGGTATAAACCGCGCCGCCTATAAGCACCGCGCTTTGGTTGTGATGTCGGCTTTTATACACCATTTGAGCCGAATAATCACGTCCGATATCACCCACTCAATGAAACACAGTACAAGTAATCTCGGTATTCTGTGAGCCCGTGGTATGGGATGAGCCGGCTTAATTAGTGCTTCAGGATATGCTTTAGTATGGCTCTCTCACGGGTAAGACAGAACCCAGGAAACGGTAGCTTACAACACTCTTTAGACACGAGGCTTTGGGATGCCTCCAAGTGAGCGATGCAGCAGAGAATGTTGCTGATGTCTGTAAGAACTGTGACATGATAAAAAAAATGAAATAAAGGATATAAATTATATATCCTACCATTATACTTTACCATTACATATCCTACTATTTATCACCTAGTAGGCTACATACAAATGGAAACTAAATTAAATACCGAGGAAGGTGATATAATAAGCAGCTCATTTTAAAGAAATTTTATGTTTCTTCAACAAATACTCAGTCTAAGAACAATTCTAAAAGAATCTCACTCGTGGGAGAACAATGGCTGACGCACTAATTGTCCCGGCTCACCCGAAGTGATACCAAGGAGTCATATTATACTCAGAGTGATACGGTACTTGTACTGTGTTTCGCAAAATGGGTGAGGATATCAGAGATCCTTCAAAGTGCCGCTAAAAAGCGGCGTAAAAAGCTGTCGACACAACCAGTGCGCGGGCAGTAGACTTAGCCAGTATTGGTCTTGTTCTTGTGCCAATACACCTGGTCTTATTATTGCACTCCCAGTCTTGGTCTTGGTGTTGCAGCAAAAGTCTTAAAAGTCTTATATTACGAGTTCAAAAGTCTTGAAGTACGTATTAAACTATTGCCATTTATTAAAGTTTATTTCAGATCTTAGAAAAAGCTATCAGAATAGGAACATCTTGAGCATGAACTAACAAAGCCATACTAAAGACAAACCAGATTAATAAATGTCTAAAGATTTAATGAGAAATTCGAAAATTCAACTGCTGTTTAATAAGCATACATGTGGTAAAACATGTAAAAATACAATTAATTACAGTAACTTGAATGTACTTTTAAGAACAATATCTGTCCATAAAGAGATCGAATGCTCAACTTATATGGAATTTTATAAAAGAGTTCTACGATTTATCATATTTATTAATAAAAATAAAATCTTCAGTACAAAAACTTGATGATGCCGACAACTAAGCGCCGCGCACTATCAAGGAGCCTATGGTTAAAACTGAATGCATTCTGTTTTCTTTTAATGGATATTCTCATTCTCTATGTTGGTTTTTGATATTGGCAGTAATCTGCATAGGTCAAGTTTTTCGTGTTCTTTAATGCAGGTTGTTGCGTCTCATAGAGTCCCTAAGCCTAATAATGTCTCAATTGATATATAAATTAATTAAAATGTAATTCAAATCTATTTTGAAATAAATTCCACTTCTTATTCTAAATTTACCACATTTTAACATGTATCAAGATCCTGATAAATCCTCGTAGCGTAGTGGTTTTATAAGCCTTCCATGAAGCGAGAGGTATCGGGTTGGAATCCCGGACCCGACAATTTTAATTTAATTTGTAATTTATTAAGTCCTTGGATGGACTTGATAGTAGCCGTGTGATTGTCTTAAGATTGTCGCATCCCTGGGAGACCCTTGCTAACGCTTATGCTGACACACAAATTGGGATAGCTCGTCCGAAGTGATACCACGGGTTCACAGAATAATCAACGTGAAACGATAGGTACTTATTCTGTGTTTTGCTAGGTTTTTGAGGATATCGAAAGCTCTTGAAATTATGCCGCCTAATCGGGGTAAGAAAGCCGACGACACAACCAAATCTCAAAGTCCATGGCACGGTTTTCCATGGGCGTCGGTGCTCTCTTACCATATAGGAGACCCACTTGCACCGTTGTCCGCTATAGCACAAAAGAAGAGATCATTGTCGCTTATGGACAACCGCAACGACTTCTTTTTTTGGTTGTGTTGCTTCCTTAGTTTTTCACGTCTTAAGCGACATCTAAGGTAACCTGACTCAGCAAAACAAAATCCATCATTATATTTTCCGAATGCATTTTGGACTTAAATACCAAAATAATATATATTCATAACCGTATTATTTTTTATGCGTTATGAATATATATTATTTTGAAGCCGTTAAGACCGCTTCATGGCATACAGTGCTTAACGCAGCTAAATCAATATTTAAAAACATTTATGCTGTATTTAATTTTGAAAATTAATTCAATTTTACAAGGCTACAAATAAATTAATTGTCACTAATTAACCCAAGTTAGTTATATGTCTGTTACTGAAACATTGAATTTACCTAGTCACGGACCAGCATGGGCAGTGGTGGTGGGCGGTGCCCATGGGCAGATTACCGTTTCCTAAATGGCATTCCTGCTTGTATGTCTCAGTTTTCATCAAAAATTATTTTTAAATGTTGCGCAAATATTGTTTGGGTTGGTTTTTTAAATGTGCATCATAAGGGCAGTAATTACAATAAGGGCAAGAAATAGGTAAAAAATACATATATGCTAAGACTCACCTTGTTCCATGACGTGTTTCACTTCACTAGCTCGGCCGTTTTAATACTGGGGCGGGTGCGAAGAATAGAACAGGGTGGTAGCACCGAGGGGCGGTCCCACAACGACGACGGATCATTGGTCGCTTTTAGTAGGCGTTTTGAGTTACGTTCAACTTCGACTTCATCACGCAGCACAACCTTATACGTTACTAGTCTCGAGTGTTTAATGTTCACATTATCAGGACTTCTGGGCTTCAGCCATCGCGTTTAAAATAATTTTACATTATTATATATCAGTAAACTTTTGAGCTGTCAAGAAGAAAATGAACTTAGTTTGTCTTTAAATAGCCTTGCTATGTTTTTTACATTTGTCATTCCCCGTGTTTTCTAACTGGAAGAATCAGTAAATGCGTCAATTCGAAAACAGTTTAATCTAACCCGCTTATGCGTTTAAATATTTATAGTGATGACTAGAATCAGCCTACATAAAAAAGTATATTTATATTAAATAACTATCTCCGGCAACACAACTTAGGCGCGGATTAAGGCAGGATCGTCTATGGGTGGCGGTGATGATAAGAATCATAGAGACGTCTCGCTATAGGTACAATTAAAACCAAATCTAAGAGCAGCCAGCGAATTCAGTGGGGTTCTATATATTTTGCTTTGGTTTCTCGGAGCGCCCTTTACCTATTAGCTTACCGCGGGTGGAGGGCGAATTCGCTGAGAGTGTTTTTTGTGATTTGCGTAAGGGCGTCCTGAGAAACTTGCACCTCAGTATGACCCGAGCGGGGCAGAGGTCAGTTTAATGGGCTAGACAAATCTTGTAATGGTCGGAACGGTATCATCCCCAGATCTCACATCATAAGACATAAAGCGGTTGTTGGTACCTATTTGTTTTATGGAAACGGTGGCAAAGCGAGCAGGAGGCTCACCTAGGATAAGATGTCCTTCACCCATGGAGGACACCCTTAGAGTTTTTTATTATGTAGGTATTCTCCACAGAATCCTACCTACTGTTGCACTTGACTTTTTCTTCGAAAGAGGCTAGGTAATAGCTTTGTGTTAGCTACTACACTGATCATATGCATATATTAAAAGCACTGAAAATCGGCAATCAAGCTCTTGTGGTGGAGAGTAATCTGAAAACCAAAATCCAAAAAATAATAATGTTACAGATAGTTATATTGTTGTTTTCTTTTTGTGCTGTTTAAGTTTTAAACGAATTATACATTTTGAACTGCAGATAGACCCGATCACAGCTATAATTCAAAAATCAATTGTTATATAATTTATGCATAGTACGTATTTAGTTATTTCGTGTCGTGAATGTTCCTTGCCTGGCATTTTATTATACTAGTAGAGAAAAATGGGTGAAAGTCGGGACGTTAAGGGAAGTATCAAATAAAGTATAAGATTTTCCAATTAATAATCAACTTGAATAATGATTTGGTTTAGTTTATAAAAAACATAATTTGGTATAGAGATCATTTATATCTTAACTATAAACCTTTTATACGACTTCAATAATTTTGTTTTTTTTATTTCGTTAATATATATACATATTCTGCTTTTTAGAAAACCTCAGTTATATGTAATATTAATATAAAAATAAATCACCTAAAAAGCTTAGCTCATCTATTCGTTCTGTAATGTTAAATATGTATAATTATCACACGGTCTACAAAAGATGAATTACCCTTTAAGTTTTAATAAATGTCATCTTATACGATGAGGCTGAATCTACCTATAAATTTAATTTAGACTCAAATATGAACATATTTATTTATGTAAAAATAACCAAATTTGATCAAAATTATTTTCGTATTACTCACTGTTTTAATCTCAGTGAGGCTTAACAATGCTAATTTAATAAATATTTTTATTTTATTATTTTATATTGTATAAGAATAAATACAAATCTAACTTAAATATTGCGAAAATCAAACACTTACATAGCGATATTGGAATTATATGGTGAAACAATGATTTGCAGGGGCAAAGTATCTACAGCTTCTGCTTTCTTTTCAATTGCAAATGATAAAAAATGAAAAAACGACACGTCTTTGGAATCATTTATTACCGATTCCCATTTTTATAAAACAGAATGTCTAACTTATGTATGTGCATCAAATGCGTTTGAAATATATTAACAATAAATAAAACACTACTCACATAACATTATACAAACTAATTTGTGCTTTAGGTAACACTAAACGAATCAACAGAGGCTTGTTAAGGCTTATATAAACTATTAAGACTGTTCTTTAGAAGCGGTATGCCCATTCCGTATCCATCTTTGAAAAACATACATTATCAGCAAATTTTTAATTTACGATAAATATCCGAATCAATATGAAAACACACGGTACGATATCTGCGGGCTAATGTAAAGGCATCACAATAAAGGCTCTATTACTTATGTTATAATTGTGTTGCCATAGAATTATCGACTATCAATTTATATTACGGAGTATATGTATTCCAGCAAATAATATTTATGATTGCAACACTGCTGTATTATATGGAATATATATAGGTATACATGTATATTATATATAAATTTTATTATATATAATATAGCTGCATGTAAACAACACAATAGCGTGTTTCAATAATTAATCTATGCATTATGTCTAGGTAAAGTGAATGTTAGTAGAACTATTTTTTAGAATAAGTTAACATCTACGTTCATGACATAGCGTGTAGAGATTACTAGAGTTAATTTTTGAAATATTATTAATCCACATTGATCAGCACGTTCGCCATCTTTACGAGAGCAACATTTTCTTTGAGTAATACTCTATACGGTTACTCGCTGTTGGGCTGAATGGCCTTCACAGTTTAACGCACAATAGGCATACTTCGTTCGGGTAAGAGAGCACGTTAATGCCTAAATTTAAATAATTATTATTTAATAATTAGGAGAGACTTACCTTCAACTCGTACGAAAAATTGTGTTCTCTAATCGTTTATTAATGTTTTATTATAAAGCCACATACAGACATCGTTGCAAGCATCTATCATTTATTACATATTGGACATAGAAGGTTGAATAACTAATATGTTTATAATCTAACGTTTATATCAGCCTTAACTAGTACTAGTAATAATAATTTATTACTAAAGCGGCCAGCCGACACTTAACCGTTGCACAGTGAAAACGATTGAACGACATTGTTACTTTGATTGAATTTTCGGCTGTATTTTTATTACGTAACAGCGATATGAAACATCATAAATAAATCATTCTTTGGCATCGGCTTTTCTATTATTAACATTACATACTTGTGTTATACACCCTTCAGTTGTCTTATCAAAGTAACATAATCGTATAAAGCGATCGGGTGGCCGTGAAAGAAAAACCGAAACGTAACTATGTGTGTCTTAACTGCACAATTGAACGCATACATAATGATCAGAATTTATATTTCAATGTGTATTTTAGCTTAGAGGCAATGTGTACAATTAAGATTAAGATACATTTTACCAATAAATGTACATTAAGTATATAATGAAAATATAATTTATACTACATACACCACAAGGCATCTAAAGTGTTCAATTATCGGAAATTATTTATTTTCGTTCTAAACATATGCAAATTATATTTATTGTGCGACCGATATGTATCACTTTTAATTAACATACAAGCCTCTTACTAATAAACATCGCTTAAAATCGCATCTTTCAATATTTCCTCGCAATCGAACAACACAGATCTAACAAAATACTAATTGACAACCTCCATTATGCTTTCTCGTAGGTCGGTTGAAAAACACAACATCGTATTTAAAACATCGTTTTAAGTAAAGAAATCTTTACGAGTACGCGGCCATATTAGTGTTTCCCAACCTTTGATCCGCGGTATTCCGCGGTGTCATCTATGGACCATACATAATAATAATAACTAATATAAATATATTATAATTTTTTGCTATTTATCATATTAAGAGGTCCGTAAAAACTGTCCATGAATTCTTAGAGGTCCGAGGCTGAAATAGGTTGGGAATCGCTGGGCTATGTCACAATCTTGATTCGCTTCGCGTAATGAAAACGTACCTACAATTAATCAAAATTCAAATGTATATGTAAATAATAGTTCTCCGTCATGAGGCCTAACGATAGTTTAGTGTTCGTATCATGTCAAACATTCGATTTAATGCAATATCGGTAATATTCTAAGCATTAATTTTCAGATTGCGCAGAACTCATACTATGAACAATACAAATCCATTTGCAGGAAAACAAAGACGTTACATTGACTGCAAGTGTGACATTTTTACCAAAAGAAGCCGATATCAATTAGTCATTTGACTTAGTTTTTAACATATATCCACGCACAATATCGGACAAGTGCTTCAGTAGGTGTGCAGGATGTTAAAAAATACCTTCGCACTTTGATTTTCAATATACTGTTTCAATCAATCATAACAGCGTAATGCTTAGAATAATCAATGCTTATAAGCTAAGTTAAGCACTTACGCCTGCCAATATAAAAATCGTAAAAATATTTCAAAAACATTTCTGTAAGTTCCAATAGAGCTCTGATATCCTACTATAAATTACAAAACCAGATAGTTCTATTATTTGCGATTATCACCCAGTCACGTATAACTAACCATTTTATATTTTGTAACTGGCCAGGAGCATTGGACTCGTGCAAGTCATATCACGCGCAATTTTTATCACAATACAGTATTAGCCGATAATGCGTTCGAAAATGAACGGCGCGTCCCCGATTTGCTTGAAAATTGACACGAGACAGATCGCAGCTACAATTTATGATTATGTCAAGAGATAGTTATATACCATATACCATAGGTGTTGCCCAACGTGTGGTCCGCGAATAGATGTATGGGGATCTGCGGTCACCTCTGGCCCATACATAATTGCTAATTATAACTACAATAAATACCTAATCCTATTTTTTGCTGTTTATTTTCCTAAGGGAAAACTGTCTTTGAATTCCTAGAGGCCCTGGCTGAAATAGGTTGTGAAAGACTGCTATATATACAATTATTTCGCTCGCATATCTTATCTGTCCAATGGCTTAGTGATTTTAAGAGTTCTGTATTAATCTTTGCTTAAGGACGAAAACATTGAAAGACCAATTATGGTACGCTATTGAAATTGTACGACATATTGAACTTGTTACGGTTATGATAAACCATTCTCTAAGACACTATGTTTTGTTATATTTACACACTCGCCAAGCCATGAGAAGCAGCGACCGGCAAGAGCATGTTAATTGGAGTGAACGACGTCGCCTGTTTAGGCTTACAAGAACTTACCGCTGATCTGGACAAATGTCTGTTTTTTAACACAGATCAAAGGCAACTAACCAACGCGCTCGTAACCTGTAAGCGGCTCTAAGCAAAGTAACAAGCTTGTGGCATTCTGCTAAGACTTGCAAGCGTATAAATGAGGTAGTATATACCTTGGTGAATACATCTCTTTGCCATAGCCAAACTTATAAATGCCAACTACATGACGAATACTGAACCGAAAATGGCAATTTTTAAGGTCTGGTCACATTTATAATAGGATGTCTAACTAAATTCAAGGATCTAACATCAATCAACCAATGCAGAGTGCAAGGCTTACAATAAAGGCTTACAATTTTTTATAATACACAGATATTTCTAATAAAATTTCACTCGACAACCAAGCTTGCCATCACAACCGTCTCGCAACACAACTAATCGTGAATGAAAATTCGAGCGTTTAATTTAAGGCTTTATGTCAGACATAGTTGCACATTAATGGTTTGGCGTAGCTCATAAAAAATTCACGCAATATTATGAACGTTATATTTCGCCACTTTCATAATTACAACCTTAGCATTTTCTGTTCTGAAAAAAGAACGTGAGTTGGGAAATCTCGTCACGGGAAACTATCGTCGCTCAATATGAAAATAAATGATACTATTTTTTTATTGAAGGGCGGACAACGGAGCAGGTGGGTCTCCTATATGGTAAGAGAACATCGCCGCCCATGGAAAACCGTGCCACATTCCGCGGCTTAGGACTATGGTTTATTTTTACTAGTTTTCAATAATATATTCAATAATATTAAAATAAATAATTTGTTTGTAGATAATTTTTACTTAGTTTCAAAACCAAAAAAAAACAGTTTTTTGGTTAAGTTGGAGAAATTATTTTTGTAGACGTAGACAAAAACCGCTACACAAATTCCCCGTAATTGTGGTACGGCGTACGACTTAGCAACCACTGAGGTAAATTTAGATTCGCCTACGTATTAATTACTTTTATTTATTTAATTCCTTGAATCCTTTATCCTCCATATTGTATATGTTTTTAATAATATTATTAACGTGATTTTTTTAATGAGATTCATTAATCAATTAAAAAAACAAATTACAATACAAATCGGGCAAATAATATAGCTCCTTCTGATAATTAAACATAAATTTAAAATGTAACCGCCACAACGTTAAAGGACCTCCAAAGGAGACATTTTTGAAGTCTTAACGAGCCATAAAATCTTACCTGTTTATACCTAAATTAAGAAGAAATTATTATATCACACATATTACAAATTATATCTAGCTAGAAAAAATCGACGTGACTCAGCCACTGCCAAATTTGTAATGACCTATGTGTAAATTAACGATATACATATATTAAATCTCCTTTGATATACATCACAGAATGCTTTCAATTAGTTTAAAACAGCGTACATAACGCCAAAAAGGTCAATATAGGTTTTAATAATATAAAAGAGAGATATATATATATATATATATATATAACTTTTACAGCCAATATATTTATATATACCAAATACGTCAATAAAATTTTTATTATCTCTTGAGAATATATAGCTAAATAAAAAAGCTCAATAATGGTGTCACAGTTTCAACTTAAGTCATATTCAGGTTGTTAGATTCCATTGAACTAATATAATGGTCACGAGTTAAATTTACTAACAAAGTGTATTATCACTTTTTTTATACGCACTGCATTAGTAATTTATCAGTATTTATTGTTTTGGGCGTCTTTGAGGGAGGCCTATTTCCAGTTGTAGACTTTAATAAGCTGATGATGATGAAAAAAGAACATGCCGTTTTATCATTGTCATTACAAAATGAAAAAGTGAGCCTCCAAATGATATATCTCAAGAGAGTTGAAATGGTACCAAAACCGTCGTACCAAAAGTACCCTCCTCTGGGTTCAATGTGGATTTTGTAATAAATGGAGATTCATGGCGTAAGTGTACAAACGTCATTAATTGCCGGAAAAATGGTGTTGTAATTTACATCCAGCTTAACTAGAAACCATTATTATACTAGATAGACTAGACTGATGACGAAACGTCATATAGGCAGCTCAATAAACGTATATCTAAGTCCTTGCGACACGATCTACGTATCTTTAACATAACCCATGTTAAAAGAGCATCGAGCGAAACCAAAGCTCGAAAGTATTCGAAAAGGACAATTCGATTGGGCATAGCCAGCTGAAAACACTTGTTAGATTGTTTGAAAACATTTGTTAGATTCCAATTGGCTAATAGTCAGTCGCATATTAAATTTACTAACAAATCGTTTTGTCATTTTTTTATACGCACTGCATTAGTAATCTATCAGTAATTAAATATTTTGAGAGATGACAAATGATTCTTAGAAACTATTCCATTCATAAAAAACATTTATATTAATGGTAAAGAGGTAATGGTTAAGTGAATTATCTCATCTGTTAAGAGGTCACAGTTAATTAATTTAATTTCTCTATTGCCGTTACGTTGCCGCAAGTAGCACAATCCTTCATTAGGTGCATGTGTAAATTTTTTGAAGTGAAAACTTCTTTGGGCGCGTTGAATGTTTTTGGAGGGGAAAACTTGTAGTTTAGCGTCACCGACATGATAATGCTAATAGTATATCTATAGCTATGAATAGTCAGACTGGCGCATGCGCACTGACCTGTGTACACGTATACACTAATACGTTAAATATCTTTGATTGTATCATGTGGGCGTTTCTTCTTCTTATTCTTCATCAGCTCATTCAAGTGCACTGCTGGACATAGGCCTCCCCGAAAGACGCCCACCCGCTGCGATCTTGAGCGATCTGGATCGAGCGATGTGGCCAGCCCATTGCCACTTCAACTTACTAATACGGCGGGCAATGTCGGTTACTTTAGTTCGGCTGC
>DWCF01005590.1:0-13920 GCA_018230265.1 Delias oraia
AGCTTCTCCATTAGACCCATCGTAAGCGACCACGTTTCAGATCCATATGTCAACACTGGCAACACGCACTGGTTGAATTGAAACCGATTAATTCATTTGAAATAATGTCTTAGAATATATTTTGTCACTTTCCCGTTCACGTTTCTTTGTTGTTGTAGATGCGAGACAGAGCATTTTTTAAAACATCTGGTTTAAACAAAGTAAGGGGTAAAAGACTAAATTTTGTGTTGCTTTTTTATACTAAGCAGACTACGATGTGGGTGGGCCACCTGTCCCGAGTAAAGTAAGAGAACCCATGGATAACTGCGCCACAATCCGCGCATTGTTTGTGTTGCCGGTTTTTTACGTCGCTTAAGCAATATTTTTTAACGGCCTGAATAAAAACAAACACAGTAGAAGTACCGTATCAAGTACAACTACCATTTCTCGCTGAGTATTCTGTGAGCCCGTTGTACCTATTCAGACGAGCCGGTTCAATTTGTGTGTCAGCTTATGCTTCAGCATGGCTCTCCTGGGGTACTAACGTGATTGCTAAACCACTACCATATCTCATCTAATTCACTGTTCATAATGAATTTAAAAATTATATATAGATTTAAACTTCCATTGTCTAACATGCCCGTGATAGCTGGTGTTATAATTTAAGAAATGCCTTTAGGATCTAACGCAATTAGTAATGTGCTTTAGATACAAGCATATTCACAGTGCATTATTATTAGTATTTTCACAGTTTTAATTCATATATTTTAAACTTATTCATAGGTATAAAGCAATTTATCTATTTATTTATAAGTTGCATTCGAATAACACATATAACGCATTCACAGAAACAAATGTACTAGATATATTTATATATAAGGCAAAAAAACATCAAACAAATTGACATTAATATCAATTTAATATAATATTAATTTAATAATCTTTATAAAATATGAAATAAAGTAGCAATAATTATTAAACATAATCTTTACTAAGGCGCCATGAGTTATGATACTAAACAGTCTATGGGGTATAATAAAGTACCGTAAAACGTTACATTAAAATACAAATCTTAAATTCAGTTCTGTTAATAAAATAATAAGATCCATAAAATTGTTGATTTTAGGTAGATGTCAAAAATGACTGCCATTGTAAGCAACATGGCTATTAAAGCTGTAATATTAAGTAAACAAGGAAATTAATTTAATTAAAAAATACATTGTTATCACTGCGATTAAGTTAATCGTTTCAGTACCATTATGGGTGCAATTACGAGAGAGCGTTATTATAAATTACCAAAATCTTGCCTCCAATTTTCAGATTGTTGGAGCTTTCTTAAAAAAGAACGATGAAGGCTACAATTGTTTCTTTTCTCCCTCTTGACATTTTATTTGTTTTTATTAAGGCTAATTTTCAAGGAAAACCGAGAGAATTTCACGAATCCTTTTTGAGATTTATTTGCAATAAAAGTGATGAACTTTGATTGCATGGAGTAATTTTTAGGATGAAAGTAAGTAGAAGTAAACACACAATACTCGCTCTTTTTTATTTCATAAAAAGGGTTAATGTTGAATGTTGAAGCATATGTGGATGTACCAATTGGGCCGGCTCGTCCGAAGTGATACCAGAAGCTCTGATAATATTCAACGTGAAACGGCAGTTGTTCTTGGAACGGTGCTTCTACTGTGTTTGGCTGTGTGAGTGAGGATATCGGAGGCCCTTAACAATGCCGCGATCTGTGGCGCGGTTTCTATGGGCGGTGATGTTTACTTACCATATAGAAGACCCGCCTACTCCGTTGTCCGCTATACAATAAAAAAATCCACTAAATTCAACTACTTAACCAATAAATTATGCGAGATTTTTAAGCGTTTAAAATATATGAACAATAAGCTGGTAAATTATATGAATAACACGCCGCTAACTACGTTCTGGTTGTGTTGCCTTCTTAACTTTTTCAATTAACTCTACCATACCTAAACACTACTACACAACACTACTACAGCTAAACTCGGTGGTGTGTCCTAACTCAGCGAAACATTGATCAAATAGTAACACTCTGGACGAGCCGGCTCAATTCGTGCATCAGCAAAAGCTTCACTGTGGCTCTCCCACGGGAGAAATATACATTAATTATTCTTGCTTTACAAAATTTTGACTAAATTCTGAAATACATTTAGCTGAAATAGAAATGTGTAACGTTTGAGCGTTTTAAAATATCAATCTGAAATAAGTCAGTATTTGTAAGTTAATTGAAGTAGCATACACCATTGTGCACGGGATAGTAACACAAATATAGTTAAGTGTACCTTGTACAACTGCTTTAATAAAAAGTGCAGGTACGCATAAAGGCTGGCCACACATTCGCAGCCCAAATACGGTTAAATGTGTTCATGTTGCGGCGGATCGCTTATCTTATGTGTGCAACCTGTCCGTTTACCTCTCGTTGTATATAAAAAGCGTTTTGAAGTTTAATTTATTTTAACTTATTGAACTATAATTAAATTATGAGATAATTTCTACATGCATAGTATCAATACCTAACAAGTGTTATTCGAAATAAATGCTTAATTTGCAGCCAACACGCAAATCGACGATTAGTATATTATTAAATGTTCGTTTAATTTATAATCGATGACTGACGTTCGGCCGCCGTATGATTAATTGAACAAAAACACGACGCCAAAATAATTATATTTATTTAATCTATACTTGCTGTTAATATGGTTTTCCTTTGCTACTGTGCTATTCTATTTGAGAGATAGACAAATTATACAAAACATTCAATGTGTACACGACAAACATATATACAATAGTAGAAATTTATAATTTATTCGGTTCTTCAGTGGCCAGGCGAATGTCGTAACACTGTTCCACCCGTAGCAAAGCCATGCTGAAGCATATGCTAACGTACTAATTGGACGGCTCGTCTGAAGTGATACCACGGGCTCACAGAATACTCAGTGTGAAACGGTACTGTGTTTCGTAGAGTGAGTGAGGATATCGCAGGCCATTAAAAGTGCCACTTAAGTGGAGTAAAAAGCCGGTAACACAACCAATGCGTGGACTAGGGTCCAGTAGTAAATGGGCGGCGGTGTTCTCTTACCAAATAGGAGACCCACCTGCTCCGTTGTCCGCTATAGAATAAAAACTTGCGGTTGAAATCCAATTACTATCCTGAATAAATAATTCGTGATAAATATTACTGCGTTTTGTATATCACTAAATATTTATACAAAACGCAGCGAAAGTTCAGAGTTGACGGCTCGTATGAAAGGATCGAGAAACAGGAGTAGTTTGTTGACACAGTAATTTAGTTGGAGTAAGTTGGCGACCTGCAAAGTTGTAAAGGCGGTAAAAACTCGTTACGGCAAATCGGCCACTAAAACTCGCGGAGCGAAAATTCTATCCAACTTCAATTTACTTTTATTGTTCTTGCGCTTCCCATCCTCGAGAAAAAAAAACTTTTGTTGCGTCTCCCAGACGAGCTAAACACATTTTTTATACTAATTCTTTTGAGTTGCAAAATTTCACGTTTGAATTCGCTTTCTTTTTGATCAAAAGGCTCCGGGAAAATCTTCCTCACTGATCTTTATTTGAGTTTTCTTTCACGTTCGACAGAGGTAACGTTTAATTTGTGGATTTTCATCAGATGCCTTTGTTTAGCGGTCCGAAGATATTTCTGTGTACTTTTCAATTTTTCGATTTGCCGTGACGACATTCAATACATGTTTTTATTTTAGCTGTTGTAGATTCCTTATTATATTACATAAACTTATATTCAGAGTCAAACAAGACATTATTTTATGTAAAAATATATCCTCCAGTCATTTAATATTATATTATTTGTTAAAATTACTGAAAACAATTGATATATAATTTATATAAGTATGTATTGCAAAAATATGTATGTTATATTTTATTGCAGCTTAAGAACTGAGAATAACATGTATTTGAATATTTTTTACTCATACTCGATGAGCCGGGGAAAAATGCAGCAACCTTGTTAAATGAAGCCTTAAGGTTTGAATAAATAATAATAATTTCTGAAAAGAATCCTTTTCAAATAGATTGAAGGATATGAAAAATGGATCCGCTTAGCTGGTTGGGGTGCCGTGAATTTTTGTTGACCCTTGTTCAGATTTTGTTTATTTTGTTTATTCATGGAAGCTGGAGAGTTATCTCCTTGGCTTATGGACAAGTTGCGCTTAAGGTCTTAACTTCAAATGCTTGAAAGAAATATGTCTTTCAAATAAAAAACGCTATTCTTTTGTTTGAGAATTTTTTTATTGTAGTTTTGACAGTTTTAAAGTACCTAAGTGAAATATTTTGTTAGTAATTGATTTTTAAATTAAAAAAAGATTATGTAATAAATATATTATATCATAAAAATAAAACATAAGTAATATTTTTCTATCAAGTAGTATGATTTTGAAAATATTTACAATTTGATTTTTATATCTAATAAACAAAAAGAGGATGGTATTTCTTGTTTCCCGCTGTCATAAAAGGATGTAATAAATTTAATCTGCGGAGTTGGTTTATATTACATTTCTGCAGACTCGGTATCCTTATATTGGATGAAAACGATCCTTCTTTGTACAAACGCATTCCCTTTATAAATTCCTTTGCAATCTTAACAACTATTTAAACATAAGACATTATTATTGAATGATCAGTAGATACACAGATGTGCTGTACATATGTAAATATATATATAACGCTTGCAATATTTATTTATATTATATATATAATAAAACTACTGATTGTAATATATATATATAAATCTATAACAATCGGTAATTTAAAATTGTATCATGTCCCATAATTATTTTAGCTGAGTTAGTAATACATGTAATATATTACTACAAATATATACGTCACCCGTGGGAGAGCCATGCTGACGCACTAATTTGGCCAGTTCGTCGTGATACCACGGGCTCACAGAATACTCAGTGTGTAATGCTACTTGTAATGTATTTCGCAGAGTGAGGCCCTTAAAAATGCTGCTTAAGTGGCGTAAAAACCCAGCAATACAACCAATACGCAGACTATGGCGCGACTAGGCGGCAGTGTTCTCTTACCATATAGCAGACCCGCCACCTCTGCTCTAGAATAAAAAAATCATGTCATATATATGTAGTAGTACAAAATTAGGATATACAAAAATTATAAAGCTAAGTTTAAAAAGAGGTAGGCTTGGGGTTTCAGCGCTTTAACATATAAACACAAATTTATTAAAAGAAAAAGTTTGGTCAACTAATACGAAACATTGAAAATTGTGTAAAAAAAACAATCAAAAATTAGATAACTAGTAGAAAACTTTGTTTGAACACATTAAACAAAATAATCAATTTATTGGCGATTGTAATGAAAAAACCACCTAACGAGAAAAAACAATCTAATGAGAAAAACTAACCACTCAGCACCACGACCAAGGAAGCTACCAAAGAACCCACCAACCCACCAGAAAAACGATCCTTCATCCCAACACGTAACTCTAAAAGTTACTTATTGAGGGGAGGTCATTTAGTCTTTTATTAGCACTTATAATGTTTACAAATAATAGTCTACAATAATAGGTATGTGCTACCGGAAGTGTAAATGAATATTGATATGTGATATTTTTTTTTTATTAAGAATTATATAAATAATGCAATTTATTAAAAAATCCCTGTGTGACATAATCCTAAAAAGTTTTTTCTGCACACCGATAATAATTTGTCATTAGACCCTATTATAGTAAAAATATTTAATATATAAGATTTAAACTATACAAACAAAAATTTATAACTGTTCATTCAAACCAGATGAGTATCATCACTATGAACAAATCATAATCTCTATACAACTTTATATACGGGTCAGCTGAGACCGTTTTGAAAGTCACTTTAAAAACAGTTCCAAAGAAATTATCATTTAACCTTATGTCTAATGAGAGTTTTATGAATCAGATAATATGAAAGTGGAGGGTGCAGGTATTAATTAGTGGTAGACTTGCAAGTAAATCTGCGTCAATTAAGGTCGTGAATTCCATGGATGAAAATACGGAATCGCTATCTCCAGTTAACGAGCGAAGCTGGTTTCCCGCATTGCCGCATTTGTCTCTTACTTAACCATTATATGATAAACTTACTGCCCGCCCCTACTTCGTGTGGATCTTCATTGAGTTAATGGAGAAAATTACACCAAAGCCAACTCACTCAAAAACGGAATTCTACGTACATTTTTCTCTCGAATACTAAACTCAAAATATATAGCTATGAAGTTTTGATTAAATTTGCCTGGAACAGATCACCTGTAGGAGAGCCGTGCTGAGGCATGTGCTAACGCACTAAATGGGCCGACTCGTTCGAAGTGATACCACGGGCTCACAGATTACTTAGCGTGAAACGGTACTTCTACTGTATTTCGCTGAGTGATGAGGATGACCCTTAAAAATGCCGCTTAAGCGACGTAAAAAGCCGGCAACACAACCGCCAACATAATGCAGACTGTGGCGCGGTTGTAAACGGGCAGCGGTGTTATCTTACCACATAGGAGACATATCTATTGTTGGATAAAAAATCGGTCAGCGATTAGGCTGTCCGGTTTCAATTCAACTCGTAAAAGACATTAAAACTGAAATATCACAAGTTCACAGTTTCTTATCATAATAATTCAGTTATTATGATTAAGTTATTATGATACTATTATTTGATAGTTTTACAAGTGAAAAAGTTCGTTAATATCAGTCACAGTCTCAACTTGATTGAGACATTCATTGCGGCGAGATCCTAACACAAGTGGAGTTTAATATTCATGTATGGTCGGAAAATATCTGTAAACCGATGTGCTCGCGTGTCGTATTTATGTCACCCCTACACTGCTGAAGTACGATAAAAGGTTTAAAGCTGTGTGGCCATTCCGCTCGTCCTAATCCGCAATTTGCTTTGGAAATTTAAGCTTTCATTACTGTCGTTTAATTTGAAAATGTTCAATATAGCATAGTCGAAAATTGAACACAAAAACTATATTTAATTATCGTATACAAATAATATAAACTAACGTTATAATATTAAAATTAGATATATAATAATAAACCATTCTATTGCGAAAATTATTAGCGGATCAGCATTTTTTTTGTTGGGAAACAATTATGCGATAATCTTTGGTAATGTACGATTTTTGTAGGAAATACTATAAAATTTAAAAGAGAATTAATGTTATATTTTTCTTTTTTTTATATAGGAGGTGATTTTATATATATCTCTAATCAAACAACTTAAAATAGATTTTAAAGGTAATTTAAGGTTTTTGGTTTAAGATTAAAGTTTGTATGATATTAAAATTTGACGTACAATAGAAGCGTAATGAAAAAACTATGTGAGTCTTTTAGTAGGAAAGCTTTAATAACAATTTATGCATCCTATCTTACGGGTTAAAACTTTAGCTATTAAAAAGCAAGATAAAAGTGCGCCAAAATATTTTTATCGAGGGGAACTTCGGCAAACTTTGTTACATTTTCGCACAAAAACAAATTTTTACGTAACATTATTTTGTAAAATGTTTTCTGAATAAATTGACAAACATCGTAAAATG
Source organism: Delias oraia (assembly GCA_018230265.1). NCBI lineage: Eukaryota > Metazoa > Arthropoda > Insecta > Lepidoptera > Pieridae > Delias > Delias oraia. The sequence continues at coordinate 7,561 of DWCF01005590.1, forward strand.
TAGAGATTGGAAGAACTCTCGAATAATAATTCATGTCGAAATGTTAAATGTTTTTATATTGAAGCAAAAATTTTTTCATACAGTTACCGTTTTCATTACATTACGATGGGTTACAATTGGTCCATCTGTTTGTATATCCCGTTCGATCTTCCCTTAAGTAATTCACAGCTCAAATGATTTATAAATTATATTATATTTATTGGTTCTATCAATGATAATATTTGTACATTTCAAGTTATGGATACAGAGAGTACACCTTTAGGAATTCGAATAAATTTAGCAAAACTTGCATTTGCAAATACGAAATAACTGATCATTTAAATTTTAATTCATCATCACCAGCCTATTAATTATTAAGTCCACTGCTGGACATAGGCCTCCCTCAAAGACGCCGACCTATTACGATCTTGAGCTATCTGAACCCAGCGGTTACCCGCGACCTTCAAGAGATCGTCTATCCATCTCGTGGCGGGACGTCCCACTCTGCACTTTCCGGTACGCGGTCGCCACTCAAGAACCTTCCTTCCCCATCGGTTGTCGGTTCGTCGAGCGATGTGGCCAGCCCATTGCCACTTCAACTTATCAATATTTACTAAATTTTAATAAGCTTTATAATCATTCTTTATGATAGCACATACTCTACAGCCTACATTCATTTAGTAATGTTCTCACTGAAACTTAGTTTTTTATTTATATAATGTTTAATGAAAACTGTTTGATTGTGATGTGTACGTTTGATTTACATACTTTCTAAAAATATAAATATAAATTATGAATCTTTACATGTTATAATAATGAAAGCTTTTTATAATTAAATATACCATAACGCGTAATTAGGACTTAAATGTGACGGAGAATTAGTGTAATCTTGTGACGTCACTTGTGATCGCACGTGGAGCGTCGAGCGTATACTTAGAAAGTCGGAGACTCTGTACGTTATTAGCTGTGTTTATAGTCACTCCTCTACCCCGAAATTGTCTTAACACTCTAATTAATTTTAATAATTTAATCCGTGGAAGAGCCTTGCTGAATCATATGCGCACGCACTAAATGGACCGGCTCGTCCAGAATACAGCGTGAAACGATACTTGTACTGTGTTTCGCAGATTGAGTAAGGATATCGGAGGCCCTTAAAAATGCCGCTTAAGTGGTGTGAAAAGCCGTCAATAAAACCATTTACGAACTATGGCGCGGTTGTCCATGGGCGGCGGTGTTGTCTAACCTCATAGCAGATCCACCTGCTTCGTTTTCCGATATACTATAAAAAAAATCTAGAAGTAATTAATCAATGTTAACTCAAGAAATGTAAGTGTTGACTCATATTATAAATAAAATAAAATAAAATAAAAAATTGTTTATTTCAAAAGTATTTACAAAATTTTTGTGGCGAAGTCTTCCCAGTAAGTAATCATTAAAGTCTTGTGTTGGGAATGACTCGCAGCTTTTCTTGTATTAAAATAATACGGAAATAAAGATATAGAACTAAACTCAAGTATTGGCCAATCTTTTGCTATGAATCCTGACAAGAGAAGATGACGGTAACAATGCTATGGCTATCTTGACGCCGTCATACATATACATATAAAATACAATGAATTCCCTTGTACGTGCCAAAATGGAAACAATGCTAATCCGGGATGTAATATCACTTCAGATAATTAATATTAATTGTTTGAATTTTATGAAATCATCTGATAGTCACGGTTTTATAAGACAACATCGCGAACTTTGTTCCCTCAATTTGTATAAGTTTTAAAAGTTATCCATCCCATTATGATTTAGTTAAACAAAGAGATCGTTTACAAGCAATCAGATGAACAACTGCCTTTTAGTAGGTAATTGAATATTCTCAAGAGTTTTGTAAAATGGAATCTGTTTGTTTATGTCGGAATCAATTAGCGGGTCAAGATTTGAAATAATTTAAGATGCTACGTTTGACGCACTAATTGGGCCAGCTCGTTCCAATTGATGCCAAGAGTTAGCGAATACCAGCGTGAAATATATAGTACACGGAACAAGTATTGTTCTGTGTTACACTGAGTGAGTGAGGATTGTAAGAATGGGACTCGGGAGATGTATTGAAACAACAAATGATGAGTAAATATTGAGTATGTTGGGAGTTAATATCAAGTTTAATAATATTGTATATCAAACAACTACGTACGTATTCAAATTACATCTTACGATTGAGAAAATAAACTAAAAGTACCTAGATTTTTTTATTTCTAGATTAAAATATATTAGATAGTAAGAATATTTTTTAATAAGAATGCATTTACATTGAACTAGTTAGACACAAGACATGGAAAGTTCACTAAGTTATACCGCGTAAACCAAACAAAAAAGTTAAAAGAGTAAAAAGTCAGTAAAACGTCCACGCTTCTGACTTATTTACTTATTTAACAGTCCGCTGTTTCACGCTTATCAATAGGCGGCGGTGTTCTCTTACCTGTTCCGTCGTCCGCTATATCATAAAAAACTGTAAACATATCCAAACCGTAGATTGAATTCCATTGGGGACGGTGATAATATACTGTGTAAAAATTATTATTAATTTTTTCAGTAGATTTTTATCCATATAAGCATGACTTTTAATTGATAGTTTAAACTGTATACTAAATATAAATTATACAGGGTACAACATGTTAAATTTGTATAAAATGTACCCTAATAAATTCTCTAAGCGCCCCTAAGATTTTTCGATGCACTCATCCCAAGTATCCTACGGGCTTAAGTGACTCTCTGGACGTTGTCAATTAAGAACTTGACGCTCTCGGGCGATTAATAGCCCAACAACTTTTGCCAATGACATAGTGCTCACAAAGCACTTAGCTTTTTGTAGCGTAACTAAGGGACGCCTCAGATAAAAGATAACTTCGGCTTAAAAACGTTCTCAGGTAATTGATACTCACTTTACTTTAATTGAGTGTAAACGAATTTTATTTTTAAATTTAAACACTGTAATGTGTATGTAAAATATCAACAGAGAGGCTTTTCATATATAACTAATATTTACGAATATATAACACTTCACAAAATTCCGTTTAAATGGCAATAAAAGCCGGCAACACAACGCGCGGTTGTTCATGGGCGGTGATGTTCTCTTACCATATAGAAGATCCACCTACCATTTGTACGCAGTACTGAATACATATAATTATATTGTATATTATTATATATTATTTTCTATTTCTATTATCATGATCATAAAAAGTTTGTATCTCAAAAGTTTCTGGAGAGTTGTTAATAGCTTATTTCGAAGTCTTACAAAGCCCAGAAAATTCAGTTATTTGTATTTTGCGAAATGAGAAAACAAGTGAAATTTTGTTAGACGGGGCAATGAACTCGATAAATTAAAAGCTTTTATAATGTTAAGTGGTTTATTTCGTGTACGAGCGTGTTTACAGTACAACCCTTTGAGGCTACCCTTTGACCACCGGCTTTTCTGCAGGATTAGTAATCAATTAGTAGATTCGATTTCAATTTTATTTGCAATAGCCGGGAATACCTCTCAGTCAACATTTATTTGAGTTCTATTCTTATTTTTGCTATTGTTCGATCGGTAATGGTATTAGGTATTTGAATGGGTTCATTTTTCTTAGAACTACGTATGTCTGAGGGGTTTTTGTTTGTTAAATGTAAGTAAATATCTAAATTAAGTAATAAGTTTAGTAAGTACGGATCAAAACTCTAGACAACTGTTTTAACATTACATAACCAAGGATTAACAACTATAAACTTAATATCAGCTTTTAATATCAAGTCAAGTAAATTAATATTTCATAATTAAAATTTTGCCGGGCTTAGCGCTGTCACTGTCTTCGAACGAAATATTGTTATTTTGATTGCTGAGTGATCTCAGAATGTAATGGAGATAAAATCTTTTAAAACGTATGTTAAATTTAATAAGTGAATCTAGTTTATGAAGTTTTGTGAATCGAGAGATGATATTAATTATTTAATGCCATGATTTGCAGGTAAAACTGTTTGTTAGCTTAATTTAAGACTTTTTATTCTTTAGCGGACAACGGAGCAGGTCTCCTACATGGTAAGAGAACACCTCTGTCCCTGAACAACCGCGCCACAGTCCGTGCATTGGATGTGTTGCCGGATTTTTACACCGCTTAACTGACAATTTTAGGATCCTTCGATATCCTCACCCACACTGTGAAAAGCAGTAAAACTACCGTTTCATGCTGAGTATTCTGTGAGCCCGTGGTATCACTTCGAACAAACCGGACCAATTAGTGCGTCTGTATATGCTTCAGTGTGATGCAACGGGTGAGTGGAAGTTATGTTATAGTACCTACTCAATAAATAAAAATAATGTAATTTATTTTTAGTGACACTAATTCAAGTTTCTTTCTTAACCCTGAACCTAATTCTAAGTAAATGGCATATATACTAAAATATAAATTTTAATTTACCCACTTACATTTTACATTCTGAATGAGTCAATTATGTCTATAGACTGTCTATTTAAAAGGACGCCCGTGGGAGAGCCATGCTGAACCATATGTGAACGCACTAATTGCGCCGGTTCGTCCGAAGTGATACCACGAGCTCACAGAGTACTCAGTGTGAAATGGTAGTTTTACTTGCAACGGTCTTCTATATTCTTTATATCGGAGGCACTTAAAAATGGTGCTTAAGTGGCGTAATAAGCCGGAAACATAACCAATGCGCAGACAATGGCGCGCTTGCCCATGAGCGGCGGTGTTCTCTTGCCATATGGGAAGCCCGCCTGATCTGTTGTCCGCTATTTAATAAAAAAATGAAGCATAATAAATCTTCTAATGTATCTTTATTATATTTCCGTGACGTAGCAATGAATAAAAACCTGGTAACAACTTGTATTCGCTCGTAAAAGTGGACATATCCTTACATAAAGAACGTTTTCAATTGCAAATGTGTAGACGCCGAATTTACGACCCCGGATGGGAAACGTGTTATTTGCCGTCAAAGATACGAAAAACTGCTTTTGAAAGCATTATTTATGATGCTTATAAACGCAAAAAATCTCTATATTATTTTTTTTGAGGTTTAATAATTCTTTTATTTACTGTACATGTTTATTTTATTTTTAAGGCTACACAAATACTAGGTATAGCAAACTCAAATAACTAAAGTATTCGCCGTTAAAGCCGGCAACATAAATAATACGCGGACTGTGGCTTGTTTGTTCATGGGCGGCGGTGTTTTTTTATCATATAGAAGACCCACTTGCTCCGTTGTCCTCTAAAGAATAAAAAAAATAAAATCAGGCGACCCTTGAACGTTTTTAAGATTTTTCACCGGCACTCCGGGTTTAGATAATGATATTTTGTTACTTAATAAAAACGTTTAAAATATACAGGAAAATGCAAAAATTTCCATAAAAAATGACTATTTTTCCTCTATAGATCTTTCTAAAGATAGACCAAAAATTTTCCATATAAATTACATATGGACAGATATTATTCTGCTATTGTAACTAAGTGATCTTATTTCGTAGATAAGTTAATTCTGGTATTCAATCAAATAAGTTTGCGTTCGATTCATATAAAAACAATATTTATTATTATAAGAAATCTATGATTTTAACCTTTAATAATTGTACAAGATCAAATCGACATAAGTCTACTTAGCCTTAAAATATATTACATTGATATTTTATTTATTTATCATATAAAAACAACTATTTCCTATTATTCAGTATAGGCTATTCTAAAAAAATATTTAAATATTAAATAGTTGAAGCTTTAAAAGAAAGCGGCATCAAAGTGTGAGACTGAAGAGCAGAGATTTTCTTTAAGTGCGAGTTGAAAATGGCGTTGTCATGGAATAAATGTCTCTAGCTATCCGTCTCATTAAATTTTGAACTTTGAATAGAAAAATAAGTGACATTTTTAAATTAATGACGGTGTTTTGAAAATGGAACCCAGCGGTACATAACGGATGAAATTAAATGCTTCATTACGACTCACAGCCTTCAAGATATAAGGTTCATATTCCTTAACGATTCACCAAGTAAAATAAATATAAATGCAATGTAATGTAAGTTAAATCATAAATATTTGTTCTTTTTTTCTAAAATCCGTCCATTTTCGAGTTTGTTACGTGTGAAATTGGTGGAGTTTCAGGCATAAATTGTTCGGAGATATGTACAATTAAAGGGGATTGATAAAATCTAGTAGATACATTGTGATGTATTCAACATTTTTATAATAAAAGTAGAGTAATATTTTTACCATGTTACTTGTGAATAAATGAATAAGTTCTAAAATACTAGAGCTAAAAGCCGTAAAACCCCTTCAACAACAAATATATATACGTTACACATTTGATTTAATGTGTATAGAGTATAGTATAATGTGTATA
>DWCF01005591.1:0-13919 GCA_018230265.1 Delias oraia
GAACTAAAGATAGAATTACCGCTAAATTAGAATTAAAATAATTACTTGATTCGGCTTAGTGAGCGTTCAAATGGTACCTACGTAACGCAATTTTTGAAGATTTTTGACCTACCCAAGTAGGTAACGCGTCTTTCTGTACCCCCTTAAATGTTACAGCCAAGTAAGAATATTTACCCAAAAGTTACAATAATACTCAAAATACCGGAGAGTCGCTAAAATATCTTAATCGTATTTGGAATAATAATACTACATAATAAAACAGAATTGCTCAAATAAATAATAATTATACAAGAGGCGTACTGTTTTGCTTGTTTTTTTATTCTATTTTATCAAAAATTACTTTACGTAAATGTTGAACGCTCGCCAGTAATGACATACAAATTGTTAAAATTCTCCAGCCTAAATATCACAAACAAATTGGTTAATTTACGATGTTCTTTAATTAATTCGCACCAGATGTTTTCAACGGTTGAAGGTCGTTTTATTGCACCTGTCCAAATAAGGCATCGCTGCCCAGATAAGCACGCGAATGCTGCAATCATTTTTTTTGGTACGATTTCTCATATAATTCAAAATGTCAATTTCATAACAGAAAAAAAAACCATTTCAAACTCATGTTAAAAAAGCTATAACAATCAATCATAACTCTCTAAAAATAGCATCACGAGACCGTATGTTCAGTGGGAAGATGTTCCAAAGACGAAATGCACTTTAGCTCTCAACAAAGTGAAGTGCTGAAGCCGCTACACGTCTGGCTACCACATGTGATGACGTCACCACTCAGAATCATCACAGTCGGTCAGCTGTGGACAGGCCATAGCATAACGCACCACTGTCATTCAATGAGAGATAAACATCCCGGAAGTATGACTATTATATTACAAAACTATATCTATAAGAAATCATTTGGGAACCTCGGAGCCAAGTGGTTTAATAGTTCTACCATGAACCGAAAGGCATCAGGATCGAATCCCGCTCCGGACAAATATAAATAATAATTTACTTTAAATAATTTTCCAGAGACCGAATAAATTATTTAATAGAGGCCGGGTGAGTGTTTTAATACTGTCACACCCGTGGGAGAGCCATGCTGAAGCATATGAGGATGCACTAACTGGGCTGGCTGATCCGAAGTGATACCACGGGCTCACAGAATACTTGGCGCGAAATAGTAGTTGTACTTGAAACGGTGCCTCTACTGTGTTTCGCTGAGTGAGTGGGGATGTCAACACAACCAATGCGCGGATTGTCCATGGACGGCGGTGTTCTCTTACCGTATAGGAGACCGGAGACCTACCTGCTCCATTGTCTGCTATACTATAAAAAATGACATGTACGTAACTATACTTTTTTATGAAAACGGTGGCAAACTAGCAGGAAGTTCACGTCAGGCGCCCTGCTGTCCCGTAGCGGATGGGGGTGCCCATGGGCCCAGGCCCGCTTATCCTAGATGAGCCTCCTGCACGTTTCCCGACTTTCATAAAAAAACCTGCAGTTTGTAATTTATACATTACAAATCCAGTTAAGTATGAAATGATACTTAAAATGCTCTGTCACTCTCCGGCCTATATGCAATAAGCCTTGCAAGTACTAGTCAAAACGCAGACTATATTTATGCAATACAAGTAAAGAGGTTAAGGTTTAATTATTATGAACATCATATTATTAGCAACGCATGTTCTAACCGCAGCACAAACAGACCTACGTAATTCCTTTATTTAACCTCAGAACGGCGTACCTACTATAAGGTAAAAATTATACTTGGAAGTCAAATTACGTAAGAAATTCGTCGGTAAAATAGTAAATCCCCGATTTCATTAATTAAAGGATAAAATTATATCCTTCATCTATGTTATACATCTGCCAATCTGCAATGTTTTCGAACCAGAGGACAATTACAAATATTAAAAACTGATGAGTCTTGAATTGAATGCGCTAATATCAGCATCTACTGACATTGTATTGAAATAGTATTTATATTTGATTGTATTAAGCAAATAAGGCAAATAGCTGCGGTATCCAAATTCAGTGTTTTTTTTAGTATAGCGGATAATGGAGCAGATGGGTCTCTTATATGACTGCCCATGGACAATCGCGGCACAGTCCACGCAATGGTTGTGTTGCTGGCTTTTTACGGCACTTAAGAGGCATTTTAAAGGACCTCAAAAATATTCTGACTCACTCAGCGAAACACAGCAGAAGCACCGTTTCAAATACTGAGTATTCTGGGAGCCCATGGTATCACTTCATACGAGCCGGCCCAATTAGATTTAAAGATCATTAAATCATAACCAGATTAAAATAGATAATTCTACATATTCGATTATACATATAGCGCGTACAAGCAAAATGTTTAGCTTCTAATCTACTAATATACTAGATGTAAGAAATATCTTTAGTTGAAAGGCAAACGTAAACTTACAAAATATTTTATTAATTTCCACCCACACATGAGTATAAAGCAAGTTATAAACAGCATGGAAATCTGTCCTATAATAGCTGATAATGTCAATTATGCGGCGGGAAATTTTCCACAGACATTAACCATTTGAGGTGGAATTATGACATTTCACAAAAATTGACACACTTGTGCACAGACCATAAAATCCAGAGCGCATAACATTCGCCCTTGTAAAATAGATCATAGAACACTTTTCATCATTTATTTTTAAATTACAACCGTACCGTGGCACAGTAGTAGCTTTGTCGTTAATGGGTGTGCCACGTAAAAATAAGATTGTCTTATAAACTTATGTTAAGTAATAAGTAAGGGTAAGAAAAATACTTGTGTACACATTTATATTCACCTGAGCGAGAGGATTTGGTTTCTCTGTTTTGTTACTTAGTAAATAAATGTGGATTATAATTACAAACATTGGTTTTTTGTTAATTTTGTATCTAAAAGTACCTTGAAGAAAAAAAGTTTGCGGAACACTGCTATAGACTCTATGGTTTTCATATAGATGTTCACAGAACACATATATTATGAATGCAGACGTACGAGGCCATAAACATGACTGTTATGTCCATATGGGAATGAGAAAATAAATGAAACTAATTACAATAACGAATGATCTTCACGTCTCGTTATACGAATCATGGATTGTATTTTATTTCATCGTATTCTGAAGGGACCGTCACGCTTAAGGAGCGTGAGAAAACTTCTTCGGATGGCGACATTTTCCATTCTACGCAATAAAATCAAATATATCTTTATTCATATTTTTATAATAAAGCGGGCAACGGAGCCGACAGATTTACTCTATTACAAGAGATGACTGCCGCCCATGGACAACCACACCAAAATCCTCGCTTTGGTTGTGCTCCGCTCGCTTTTTTCAAATAAGTACCTCTTTAGATTTTGTAATTTTTACATTTTTACTGTTGTATGTAAGTTTAGATAAATATTTTAGCTTGAGATATAGTATGAATGTTGATTGCTATTACAGTTTTGGAAAAAAAATATTTCTTCGGTTTCTGTGACTAGCCGTCACTATTTTACCAGCGTCGGTATGATGATATTTAAATAAATAGCGACATAGAATTGAACAGAGTTCAAAGGGAGATGTAAATTATAACCATCAAAAAACATTTTAACCATAGACATTAGTCATTCTATATATTAATAAAGACCTTAGACAACAATATTAGTATTTACAGATAAACTCCACACCTGTCCCACATTCCAATTGCCGTAACACCTTTTCATCTTGACAAATTCAATCATTTTAATCTTCACCGATAACTTCTCCGATTCTCTCAAACGATCCGAGCCAATCATTCGTAACGTCGAGGCTTATTCGATCATTGACCTCCGAATCTGGTATAATTAAACACTATCTCCACACAAGACGAGGCATATAAATTAACGCCGACACTGTATCAATCATTTTACATATCATACTCTTATTATAAAAAATACGAATAGCTAATAATGAGTAAGCCTCTTTTTTAAGATATCTCGGACGACAGAGCAGGTGTCTCTCCTATATGATAAGAGAACACCGCCGCCTATCGTAAGGACAACCGCGATTTGGTCGTGTTGCCGTCTTTAAAGTCTAGCTTACTCTGGCTTAGCTATCTTGAAACCCAACGTGACATCATGTATATCATGTTCGATTCCTGGTCTGAATATAATCTGTAAATTCTAAAATCTCTTACTATCAGGGAGATAGATACCTGTTATATTATCCGGTATATAAAAAAAAATAATAGTTGGTAATAAAAACGCTATTTAAACATCTTCATAAAAAATCGAACTTAGAAAGATTTCCTATTCATATGAATACTCAGCGTGAAACAGTACTTGTACTGTGTTTCGCAGAGTGAGTGAGTGAGAAGCGTAAAAAGACGGCAACACAACCAATGCGCGGACTATGGCGCGGTTGTTCATGGCCGGCGGTGTCCTCTTACCACATGAGACCCATCTGATCCGTTGTCTGCTATAGAAAAATCATACAGAATATAAAAAAATTATATGGAGCATGAAAATAAATATAGTATTTAATATGTAAGAAATTTCACCACTGTTAAAAAGGCAGACGATGTATGGGTCAGAAAGGCAGAGAGTGACCTTGCGATATAGATCGTTACGGCGTGTGCACAAACTAACAACGAACAACAATTCTTTACATGTTACATAATGCAGTAGTGAGTGTGTTTACCTTAAAGAAAATGCAAATAAGGTAATAAAGAAACATACTTTTCTCTTTCTCGGATAACGGAGCAGGTGGGCCTCCTATATGGTACATGGCGGTACACCGCCGCCCATGGAGTAACGCGGCATTGTGCGCGCTTTAGTTGTACTCCGCTTGCCTTTTTCGCGTAACTCTGTTACGTTGTTATGCTATCGGCTTTTTTATGCCACTTAAGACTCATTTTTAAAGGCCTCTGAAATCCTCTCTTACTCAACGAAGCAGAGTGGAAGTACCGTTTCACGCGGAGCAATCTGTGAGCCCGTTGTATCACTTCGGACGAATCGACCCAATTTGTGCGTCAGCCTGGCTCTGCCACATTCATTTTACTATGTATAATTTATTGATGATTATAGGAAAATTTATTGTGTAATATTAAATACACAACCCAGCCGTTACGAATATCATAGTTGAATAAGGCATAAATGTTCTTGAGATAATATCGCAAATATCGAGGGATCAGATGCTCTTTAAATTGATTCGCTCCATCACGAGTTTGGTCTAATCAGGAGTTCCCGAACTGTGCGCCGTAGACAAAGATGTGGGGCACCACGACTCCATATTATATCATTTTCAATAAGTACACAGATATTTTTACCGAATAGGTAGGTACCTAAATTTACGCGCGTCGCTACTTACTAAAGTTCAAGTTGTAGATGTGTTTTAATTTTTTGTTTCTATATTATAGGCCGGCAACGCACACGCGGCTCGATAACGGCCGGAGTAGTTAGGGTTTTTAGTTGGGTAGGTGGGGAGGGATTAGGCGGAGGACCACATCTACTCGTTTGCCACCTTTTAAATAAAAATAACTTAATATTGTACGTAATATTTTTTATACCATAGCGGACAACGGATAAGATGGGTCTCCTATATGGTAAGAGAACACCACCTCCCTTGAACAACCGCGCCACACTACGCGCATTGGTTGTGTTGCCTGTTTTTACACTCCTTAAGCGGCACTTTTAAGGTCCTCCGATATTCTCACTCAATCTGCGAAACACAGTACAAGTACCGTTTCACGCTGAGTATTCTATGAGCCCGTGGTAACACTTCGAACGAGCCAATCAGCGCATAAGCATGTCTCTCCCACGGGAGCAAAACTTACATTACTTACGACGATATACTTTATTAGGCATTATTTCTTTCAACTATGTGACAAAATATTTTACTGCGCCGCGGACTGATAAAAAATTGGAAAGCCATGGTCTAATAAAAAAAAAACCCAACCATCACTAGAAAACAACATGCTCAAAACGCGTTCCAAGTTCAATCACACGCACAAGTTGTTAGCTCGAGGCCATAAATAATATGATGAGATTATCGCAAGTCGAGATCAATCTCTTGTAAACAAAATCGTATTGAGATTAAAGATCGCCCCACTTAATGCCATTCAACCCGTCGACCCTATTAATTAATGGAACTTTCCTATCTTTCACTATCACTGGATTTCATTAAGATACATGTACGGAATTTATATATCTTAATCTGAGCTTGGCCGCGCTAAGCGCTATCATTGTGTGTGAACGAATTAATGTCATGTTGTTTTGATGGCGGCACCATCTTTGATCGTAATGTCAGTACAGAGGGATAAAATATTTATTTAGAGAGCCTCGTAGCTTAATGGTTTTAAAAGTGTACCATGAATAAACAGGCATCGGGTTCGAATCTGGATCCAAACAATTATAATTTAATTTATTCGGTCTCTGGAAGGACATGACAGTGGTCGGGCAAGTGTCTTAACACTAACTCAACCGTGGAAGAGCCATGCTGAAGCATAACTGATGCACAAATTGGGCCGGCTCGTCCGAAGTGATACCACGGGCTCACAGGGTGAAATGGTCGTACCTGAAACGGTGCATCTAAAGTGTTTCGCTGAGTGTGTGAGGATATCGGAGGCCCTTAAAAGTGCCGTTTAAGCTGCGTAAAGAACCGGCAACACAACCAATGCGCGGACTGTGGAGTGGTAGTTCATGGGCGGCGGTGTTTTCTTATCATATAGGAGACCCACCTGCTCCATCCTCTAAAACATAAAAAAACAAATGTACTTTTAGAAGTCTGATTTATTTAAACCAAAGATCTTCAATTCTAAGTTTTATATCAAGAGTGTGTTTATTTCCAGTGACCGTAGTACACACAGGCACGGGTCTGGAGCCATTGCATTCCACAACACCTTTGGAGCCGCTACGAACAGCAATACAGACTATTGATCCATTACAGTTGTCATTGTTTATTTCAGTGAAGGAAGATAAAGCCAATACATATTACTATAAATAATTTTACTAAGGAATGAATTCAAAACAAAACCACTTTCGGTTGGAGATATGATAGCAAGAAAAAACTACATATGATAACAAAAATATTTCAATCATTTCAGCCGTAAGACGTCCACTGCTGGACATGGGCCTCTCCTTCGGACCTCCATGCATACCTGTCGGAGGCGACATTAATCCAGCGTCTTCCAGCGACCTTTATAAGGTCGTCTATCCACCTTGTGGGTGAACGTCCTACGCTGCGCTTGCTGTTAACTTAATTAACTTCATTCATTAACATTATTTTATTTGTATATAAAATAACTAACGTTTAGTCCCGACTCCACTTGATTTTTCTGATATGATTCCTTGCATACTCGTATGATAAGATTTTTGAAAGACGAAAACGCACCAAAAAGCTAAGACCAACGGTCATGGACGATGGACAGCTTATCATCGGTGAGCCTCCTGAACGTTTTCCGCGCGTTATTATAAAAACACCAACTGTAATTCAAAATACTGCCTTTGGCGGCTACCACATTGCATAAATATTTTATAATTGCATTTCCGAAGATGAATCCATCGTATAGTTAATACTTTATGTTGAGATAATATCACAACGTAACATATAATTATTGTTTATAAATACCAACTCAGAGTCATTATAATACAATACATTCGAGATCCTCATAGCTCAGTGTTTTTTGAGTTTACCGATGAAGTGAGTTTTCGGGTTTGATTCCCGGTTCGAATAACAGTTTATAATTTATACAGTCTTTGGAAGTGGTCGATAGTGGCTGGACGGGTAAAATCCGTGGAAGCGAAACATAACAAGTACTATTTTATGCAAGAATTATGTCATCTCATGGTATCACCCGATACTAGTCGGATTAATTAGCGCGAGAGTGTTAAGAAACAGACCAAATACAATTTATTAATGAATTATAAACGGCCCGGAAACGATCCCAGCACCCGTGACGCCACAGTAGCGTACAACAGCACAAGGCCACAAGACAATTAAAGCAGTCTATCCATTTAAAATAATAAATTCCAAAGTTCAAACGGCACGCAAATTAGGACGTAGTCATCAAATTCAGAAATAATATGTACGCAGTGCGTCAGGTCTATTGTATGTACTCATACATATGACAAAGTATAGGTATGCTCTGTAAATTGTAGCGACATCGGTGGTGCAATGCGGACAGATATACAACGCAAAATATCGTAGACTATTGAATATAATTGGTTTAACTGTTTATTGTTTTTTTTATTATTCTATAGCGGACAACGAAGGAGATGGGCCTCCTATATGGTAAGAGATACTATCGCCGCCTATGAATAACTGAGTCACAATCCGCGCATTGGTTGTGTTGCTGACTATTTAAGGCCTTTTTAGCGGCATTTTTTAAGGGCTTCCGATTTCCTCACTCAGCGAAACACAACACCGTTTCACATACAGCAACCAATTCACGCTGGGTATTCTGTGAGCCCATTTTATCACTTCGGACGAGCCGGCTTAATTAGTGCGTTAGCATATGCTCCATGCGTGGTAGAACCACGGGTGCAAATATGTGTAATAGTATCGTAAATATAACAATACTAATAGCGTAATTATGTTATCATTGAACTCCTGCGCTTGCGCAACACGAGGTAAACAGAAAAGCACAAACACGTAAAAACATCGACCAATATACTAAGCCACTTATATAAATCTGTTTATCGTGTTTCACAAATATCAAACATGCAAATTCAGTATAGTTACAGAAAATTGTTATTTTTAAAATATCAGCATAGAAATGCTCGAAAAAAACATTACCCATGTTCAGGGTGTTTTCACTACCGTGAAGAGAGGTATATCAGGTTTGATACCGGTCTAAATTTTATAAATCTATTCGATTTATGAAAGGGCATGACAGTGGCCACGTGACAGAACCTGTGGGAGTGCCATGCTGACGCACTAATTGGGCCTGTCAATTCAAAACAATACCATGAGCTCACAGCACATCAGCGTATACTAAAAAGCCACCAACAAAACTAAATCTAACCAAGTCGCCTCTGACAGTTATGCACGGAGGTCCAAAGGGGAGGCCTATGTCCAGCAGTGGACGTCCTATGACTGAAATGATGATGAAATC
This sequence comes from Delias oraia, assembly GCA_018230265.1. Taxonomy (NCBI): domain Eukaryota; kingdom Metazoa; phylum Arthropoda; class Insecta; order Lepidoptera; family Pieridae; genus Delias; species Delias oraia. The sequence continues at coordinate 9,079 of DWCF01005591.1, forward strand.
AAACCATGGATTGTAAAGCGATTGTCCATTGGCAACGGCATTTCTTACCATAAAAGAAACATGATTTTACGTTGACCCCTATACAATACCTACTCGTAAAAAATCGGCGTAACAATCCCAATATATACCTCTTACATAGACATTAAGAGACTGAAAAAAACCCTTAACACTGAATCACTTCCGGTGCATTTAAACCCTTCAAACCCTTTATTCCCACAAAACACCTCTTACGATGTACCAAGGCTCATGTTTGCTTACTACGGAGCCCTTATTGCCCTCTTCGGTATACATTCATAGAAAAACATACTGACAGGCGTCGGTTAATATTTATAGTATTTTTATCGTTCTCAATTCGTATTGCGAAATTGCGTTTTGTTTACAGAGCGAATGGGTGTTGTGTTACCATATTTTTCTAACCAACAATGTATTTTGCATATGAAAAACACTTACGGAGAATTGAATAAACAGTGTATTTAGTTATTTTTTATGATATAGCGGCCAACGGAGTAGGTGGGTCTCCTTTATGGTAAGAGAACACCGCCGTCTATGGACAATTGCGCCATAGTCCACTTTAGTTGTGTTGGCGGCTTTTTACGCCGCTTAAGGGGCATCATTTCAAAGGCCTCTGATATCCTCCCTCAGCGAAACGAATGTACAATTACCGTTTCAAACTCAGTATACTGTGCGCCCATGTATCACATCGGACAAGCCGGTTCAATTAATGCGTCAGCATGGCTCTCTCATGGGCAACAGTGTGAAGACACTCGTCCGGCCACTGTCAAGCACATAAAGAGACCGAATAAGTTAATTAACGTGCAAACTGGGATTCGAAACCATTACCTCTCGCTTCGTGGCTTGCTTAGATACGAGGCTATCATTCGCATTAAGAAAAAATAGCGAGTTCTTGTACGCACACCAACCCCAGGGACATGGAAAGCTGTTTTACACTACTTGTTAGACGAGTTTTTATACATAGGCGTGGGATTTATGAACCAATTCATTTGCATATTGTAAATTTTATTAAGTACTACTATTATTAAGGACTCGGGAGATGTGGCCGACATGAACCCTGAGCAATCCTCGAACATGTCACACCCGAAAAATTGATACGATGGATAATTTTTTCCTCTATTTGTAGTCGGATCAAAAGAAGCCTATATGTTCATGCGGAAAGTCTGTTACCTAGGTTAGGCGCGGTTATCCATGGGCGGCGGTGTTCTCTTACCATAAACTGACACATTACGATATACTATCACCGTGCTTGGGCCGGCTCGTCCGAGGTGATAACACGGGCTCACAAAATACTCAACGTGAAACGGCACTTGTACTGTGCTTCGCCGAGTGAGTGAGGATATCGGAGGTCCTTAAAAATGCCGCTCAAGTGGCATATAAAGCCGGCAACACAACCAATGCGCGAATTGTGGCGCGGTTTTCCATAAGCGGCGGTGTTCTCTTATCATATAGAAGACCCACCTGCTCCGTTGTCCGCTATACTATAAAAAAAAACTACCTACATAGAACTAAATATGTCGACTTGAGCTTACATTGTATAAATAAAAATTATATAATTAAAGTTATCACAGACCTTTTTTTATGGAAACTATGGCAAACGAGGAGGCTCACCCAGGATAAGCGGTCCTCCGCCCATGGACACCGCTAGCATTGCAGTTGCGGGTGTGTTGCGGAACCTTTTCACATTCGTATACCTAACGATGGTTTTGTATCCTCACCGCGCGTGAAAAACTAATTGGAATCGCGCATGCGATCAAGGCAAGCAAGATAAGTCTCAGAGCAGATTTATTTAAAATTATACATTAGCTATAGTCGGGAAAAAATTCCACATAGTTTCAGCGTTACGTTTTCTATAAAGTTTTAATACCATTAGAATTTAAAGCTTTATCCAAACTTTCAATTGTTTATTATGTTATTTTTTGACTTTTTTTTCTTTTATTAAATTTGTGTTGATAGTATTTGTAATTTCAGTATTTCCTAGCTATTATATTTGTTTTTTTTTCTTTTGTATAAGTAAATTTTCGATAAATAATTAAAAAATAATATTTTCCTTTTGAATTATTATTACCTATTGAATCAGTAGTAATTTAACAAAATACAAATCCAATTACAACTTACGTATGAAATAAATATATGCATCGAGGTCCAAAGGTCCTACGGCTGAAATGATGATGAATCAGATGACGATATAAAAACTCATACGGCTAATAAAAATACGCAGTAATGGATATTTAACTTCAATTTTGCTTATTACTTTGTTGATTACGTCCAAACAAAATGAGTAATGATTTGTTGTTTACTTCGCGTAACCAGCGACGATTGGCGCCAACCGTTGCCCAATACAGAAGCTGCATCGCGCCACGGATTAGTCTGTCACAAGAAACTAATTGGCGTCTTACAAACGAACAAGGCCTGAGTGAAAACAGCTTTTTGCGCGAACCGCTTGTAAGGTTAAACTTTAATCGGGCAATTGAATCTTTTTTTTACCACTTTCTACACGCAGCGGATGTTCGTACTTTTTAATTCAATTTAATTAAGATTAAAGTTGACGTTGATTGGCAATCAACTCGCTTTTTATGCGCCCTTCTAAGAACTGTGGTGAAATCACCCTGTTCGATAATGTATCAATTTGAATCACACATCACTAAAGGATGCAATAAAAAAGAGAGATAGAGCTCAATAGAGCACGGAAAAATATCGAAGATATGCATAAAACTTCGCTTAAGCCCTCGATGAACGATGTTGAAATTACCATTTTGACCAGCTTTCAAACAGTTCTTAATCAAAGGAGTTATGGTGCCAGACGACCTTATTAATGTCGCCGAAAAACGCTGGATGCAGGAAGCGTGGTTCAGGTATGCATGGAGGTCCGAAGGGGAGTCCCATGTACAGCAGTGGCCGTCCTAGGGCTGAAATGATGATGATGGTGCCAGATACATCATACTAACTCTATGTAAAATGTGTTAGAAGTCAATTCACTTCCCAATACTATGAAATACAAATAAATTACTATTTTCAAAAAGCATGAAACCTAATCAGATATGGACATATTTATAGAACCAACACAAGGTCAACAGGGTATGTGAGTCACACAACAGGAAATATACAAATAAAGGCGCATTGACCAACATTGCATTAAAATTTTAAATAAAGCTGTTTTACATTAAAAACATTTTGAATAACTTGAAAATTACAGCACCTGTTAGAAAAACATGTTGATATTTACAATAATACTTTGTATTCTGTACTAATTTTGCAGTCTATTTTATTTTGACAGTAATGATTTTAAATTCCAAAAAGTCTTCATATATACACAATATACAAGGTGTTTAAATCAATTTTGAATATCAAAAATTTTCAGAGTGAAAAAAGTAGGTTATTAATATGAAGAAAAATAATTTCAACTTATACTAGTTATAGTACATAATGTCAATATCTCTCAGCTCAATGAAAACCAGTAGAAAATTAATTGCTGTCAAGGTCTTTTGTTAATCCTATGCTCTGATAGGCATACTGAGTCTGACCAACATTTAGCAATTTACCTATTAATGTCAGGGCACATGTTCCTGTTTAAGACAGATAAGTCAGAGCTAAATTTAGTAAAATATTCATTGGATTTATACTAGAATACCAAATGACCAATAAAATATACAGATTGCTAATTGAAAAGTTAATTCTTATGAGTAAATTATAGTTGGTACTAGTAATAATAATTAATAATACATAAATAGTAATGATATGTATTTTTTTAAACATATATACTAATATTTTATGAATTGTGATTCAGTAAATAAATTATATTTATTCTAGTCTATACAAGAGATAAAAACAGGAAGTAGCATTCAACTTTACACTAGGACACTGCCACATTGTAGATAAGATAGGGCTGTAAGACATTTTGTAATAGGAAACAGTGTCCTTAAATGTATTATAAATAAATATTGTTGTTGTAATTATATTCAACAAAATCAAAATTATGTATGACATTGTACAATTCACATTTTGATGAAACTAAAAATAATAGTTTAAGTCAACTTCTTTATATTAGTCATCAGATATGAATAAGTTTAATTAAACCATACATATGTAGAATAAATGCAATGAATTAATTGATATTTTTCTAAAAAAAATAATAGACAATAAAATACTTGGAGTGTTAAATTAATTATATCCAATGATGAAGAATATGTTTGTAAACAATAATGCCGGTAATAAAAGTATTCATAACATACCAAAACTTTGATGAATCTATTTTCCAATTCATCTCTATCTGGCATCGGCGGTTTGGTCCGATTTCTGGTGGACGGCTGTCGTACATGGTGGCTTTTTGTTGTGCAGACCGGTCCGTCCAACATCGTTTGTTCCCGGGATGTTATTAAGCCCATTTTACACTACACAAACTTATTAAACACTCATCACGAAACATTAATGTTTATCACAGATGCAGCATGATCAATAATGAAACTGGTCACATTATTCGTTCAAAACAATTTCAATTAATTAAGTGGCAGCAGACAAAGCAAAGGCGAGGCACATCCGCACGCGCATAGATAGATGGTTTTACTTCATTCAAAGTACCATTCGACTACATTCTACACTATACAAATCCAAACATGAAATAACTGACTGAATGACGCGCGCTGTTGGCTAGCGCGTTTTCGCATGACAATTGACAACTGTCTGCGGGAGACTTACATCATTTTTTGACAATGACAATTAGCGCGAAAATCTTGTAATACCAGTAATTAAATGTTGCTAAATAATTAATTTTACGTTTAATTACTTTTTGATTGTAAAAAACCTTGAACGTGCAAAATGTAAACACAGAA
>DWCF01005592.1:0-13919 GCA_018230265.1 Delias oraia
GTGTTTGCAAATAGTGCCGGCAAAGAAGCCAATCCATCAAATTGGAGCATTACCACACCACGCTGCCGCGAGGGTTACGCAACACTGTCGATAAGGACACGCAACCCACTGCTTTGTCGATAAATTTTGTCAATTTTTTACATTTAATACTCACCCACACAAGAAATAGTAGATATTGTATATCGAGCTTGATTTTATTTATGAACTAATGTAGAGAAATATAGTTCTATCCAAACGCATACAAATGATCAACCGCCATTTTGTAATTTAAAGCTACTTGTACTTAACTACCTCACCCGTGGGAGAGCCACGCTGGAGCATATAGTGACTCACTAATTGAACCGGATTGTAAAATTGTAGGAGAATTTAAGGAAAAATATTTACTCATTAAAACTCATAACTTGTGTTATTGGTGATATTCTGAAGAAAAACGAGATCTATCGTGAAATCGATTCCCACGTTGTCACGTCACTAGCGAGCGCGTGCTTTCAGTTGATTGGCGTAACTCGATAGCCCCACACTAATGTTGGTCGCGATAAATCTCACAGGAACCGGCGGTGTCAATGACACGCAGGGTCTTAGTTCACATCGATGTCGAAAATTGGGTACATCACTAGCTTCAATTTTATCGTATAAAAGTCGTAATTTGATAGATTTTTTTATATTTTTTGTATTTCTTTACATAAATTAAAGTACCTATACCTTACTTAATATAATAATGTATTTTTTATACAACTTTTACTACCTTCAACCAAAATCATAATTTTATGTAATTTTTAATTTTATTAAAGTATTTTTATTTAATTTTAATACAATATTTCAACTATCTTCTTTACTTATAATCATTACTCAATTTAAAGGATTTATTAATTAAATAGATTCACATAATAAATGTTAAGACACCCGCAGAGTCAATGCGTAACATTAAAAAGTTACATCAAATATTCTAACAAAGATCTATATTTCACTTAGCTCATACCCGTGGGAGAGCCATGCTGACGCATTTATTAGGCCGGCTCGTCCGAGGTGATACCACGGACTAACAGAATACTTAGCGTGAAAATATTGTAGTCGTATTGAAAACGGTACTTCTATTGTTCTCTGAGTAAGTGAGGATATCGGAAGACTTTAAAAAATGCCAGCTGGCGTTAAAAGCCAGCAACACAACTAATGCGCGGATTGTAGCGCTGTTGTCCATGGGCGGAGGCGTTCTCTTACCATATAGAAGAGCTGCCTGCTCCGTTGTCCGCTATATCAAAAACAATGTATGTTAATATCAGGAACTGAACTTGATCCCAACACCAAGCGACAGTATCGTTCTAGATCTCGTCCTTTGTGGTACGACCATAATATTTCTCATAATATTTAACTTTATGTGCTGATAGTACGTATGTACTGTATTTCTATATCTTTCAAAGATTATATGCAATCTATCAAGCTTCGTTCTATGTTCCTCCCCCAGCGCAGTGGTGCAGTCTCCCGGTGGGGTAGAGGATTCGGTGTCGGATTGCGACAATCGGCTTACAGACGCCATGGGAGACACCGCGGCAGTGTAACCCTAATGAGCCGTTTCAGAAACTTATAACAATTCATATAAATGCCAACTCCTTGAAATACGACCTTAATTCTGTACGTTGTCAATTAATTAAATATATAGAAATGCATTTCATATAAATAAAATCTTATTTATTACACCCTCTTAGGTACTTTACACATTGCTAAAATCAGATCTTAGTGTAAAATGTTTTGTCTCATTTATCCAAGCATAATTGTACATAAGCGAGAGATTGACGGAAAATTTAAATGTTTCAAGTAATGAATTGGGGATAAATCATAGCTAACTTCACGCTCGTCTGTTTGCATGATGTACAAAGTTTGTTTTACTGCTACTAGTACTATTGCCAGTCATACAGAATACTCAACATGAAACGGCAATTGTACTGTGTTTAACTGAATGAGTGATATCGGAGGACCTTAAAAATGACGCTTAAGTGGCGGAAAAAGACGGCAACATAACCCACGCGCGGACTGTGGCGCGGTTGTTCATGCGCGGCGGTGTTCTATTACCATATAGGAGACCCATCTGCTCCTTTGTCCGCTATACTATTAAAAATTCTAAATTCAATGATTACAACTGAAGAATCATGTCAAATTGAAACAAGGTAACGCAATAGTTATTGTCAAATTTGATTCTAAACACGTCCTAAATGTTTCCAAGCAAAATAATAAAACAGTAGCAGAATGGCGAAGTTAATTTCGTTCTCTTGACTTTTCACACGCGCGTGTTTGCACACACCCATTTCGGGTTGTGTGGGGTGCGTTAATGTGCTCTAAGATGAATTAGGGGATTAGAATACTGCATCATCCAACTGCACTCTGATTTTGCAAGCTGATATTCTATAGGGTGATGTGTTTCCTTTTTTATACAACAGAATGGACCACAGACAAGGCATCGCTCAAAGACAACGATTCAGATGTTTTCGACTTTGTGGTCTGTGAAAACTTCGGATTAATCAAATTCAAGGATCTGGAAACTTTTGAATGCATTATCTTGAGTTTTGTAGGTTTAAGGCATTACCATGAGCCTACCTACGAAGCGAGAGGTATCGGATTCCATCCTCGGTTTGAAGAAAATTGATTTTGTCTTTTTAAGAGTTTGACAGTGGCCGGATGAGTGGCTTGTTTGAAGTGATACCACGGGCATAGAGAATACCCGCATAAGTACTTGTTTCATTCGGTGAGTGAGGATTTTGCAGGCTCTTCAGTTATATCACATTTACGGCGTATACTACGCCAACAACTAGTGTGGATTGTGGTGCATGTCTATAGAAGACCTGCCTTTATTTACTTTTGTCTTAGTTTAGGTAATGTTAGCGTTACCTGCAAACCTTGATGTAATTACTATAGATTTTAAAGCGAAGGTTACGGGCGCGTCAATTTTACAACCGAATCACAATAAAAAGGCCGTTTCGTCGAATTTGACAATTTGAGCGTTACACCCTGTAGACGATGCAACTGCTAGGGGTGGCGGGTAATGGCCTAAAAGTAATTTTATTACTTTGCCCCCATTACAATGCATTACCATCACAATGGCACCGGTCGCGATATGCAGACAGATACTCGATACGTTCCGTCATTGTCAGTAGTTTTATCTTTACATAACTTAGTTAGGCCGCGCATTCAAGACCCCGGGTCCTTGGTTTGATTGCCATTCCCGAAGCAAACAAGAGCCGCACGAGCGAACGAAGAAGGCTCGCCACAATTTGAAACTCGCCCGATCGAGCGAATAGAAAAAGCGGGCCGTGTAAGGCAGCTCGGAAACAATTGGAACGTGCGGCGGGCATTTTTTTATTTCACAACATGGGATTACAAGGTGAAATAAGGAGCTCACACCCGCTGATTCGATTTGTTCTTCCTGCGATGAATATTCGATGTAACTCAGTGCACACTAATTTGTTTATCGTGTGCCGGGCGGGGCTTTTGTTCGGCGCTCGCACTCCCCGAACCAACTTCGCATTCATTATTCAGACGAACAAATCTCGCTGTGTTGTTCGCTTCTACGATTTCGTTGCCTTTTTCGAAGTCAAGAAGCACTTGTTCCGCATCTGTCAATATCCTGCACGCTCATTACAATATTTTAATTTTTTATAATATAGCGGGCAACGGAGCAGGTGGCTCTTCTATATGGTAAGGAACCGCCCATGAACAACCGCGCCACAATCCGCGCATTGGTTATGTTGTCGGCTTCTTACACCGCTTAAGTGGCACTTTTAAGGGCCTCCGATATCCTCACTAACTCTGCGAAACACAGTACAACTACAGTTTCAGAGTATTCAGTGAGTATGTGGACGAGCCGGCCCAATTAGTGCGTCAGCATATGCTTCAGCATGGCTCTCCCACTTAGCTACGAGGCTTTCAAAAGGATAAGCGGTCCTCCGCCCGTATCTCTCTGGAAACTAGGAATTTCTATTAGAAATAGAAAATCGCGTAACGCACACCAGCATCGCGGCGAGCGATTCGGCTGCGTAGCGTTATACCGCGACGCACTGCGAATAAATTGAGCGCTGCCAAGATAGCAATCGCCGGAGTGTCAGGTGATTAAATAAATAGTTGCTGGCGTCTCTAGTTAATATGCCAGACGCAGAGTGGATAACGCCACGGAATATCCCCGCTTAGATGACGATTAACACGTTATTTTAATGAGCGAGAGAATTTGTCGCGGCGCCTTGCTCGTGATACGCCGTGATAGGTTAAGTGACAGCGCTTATTCTTAGATCCTAGATCTCTCATGATAGATCATGTAAGATCTCTCTAGATCATGTAAGCGACGGGACAGAGAACTTGTATCGAGAGTGATAACTTCATATAACCCTTCGCCTATGTTAGTTATTCAAAACTTGTTTTCATTTTCACTAGTTCTTCATGTATTGGACATTTCATCCTAGTCCCTTTGTATGAAATGCCGCTCGTGGTGCCGCTGTGTTGCCGGCTTTTTACGCCCTGTAATAATAAGCTAAACTTCTTGTAATTTCCACGCAAGAGACGGTATTAAGACACTCCGGCCACTGTTTTTAAAAATTCTTTTCAAAAAGGGCATCGAAGCTTGTATCAATGACGGTAGCTCGCAAAGTTATCCAAGGGAGGCTGGGTGGGATTTAAAATTTCTTCTTAAAAACGTTCAAAAATTTCTCATTTCGTGTTACTGATTAATAAAGAGAAAATTAATGTAAGATTATAACAATTTTTTATGTTATAGCGGACATCGGAGCAGGTTGTCCTATAAGGTAGGAAAACACCGTTGTCCATGATCCAACCGCGCAGACCGCGCTTTGGTTATGTTACTTCTTACGCTGCGTAAGCGCCATAATTTATACATTAGAATGTAAATAGTATAGTCCAGATAGATAAAATGCGGTGTTTGTTTGGTCCCAGGCGACGCGAGTAATGCAAGCATCGGTTCGGGGGAGGGCACGGGGGAAGAAGACGACGAAACGAATGGCAAGAAGAACCAGAAGAAGAGGGGTATATTTCCGAAGGTGGCCACCAACATCCTGCGGGCGTGGCTCTTTCAACACCTAACGGTGAGTTTAGCGATGTAAGGCTGGTTGCGGCGGTTATAACCTAATTTAAAATAGATAAGATAGGTTAAACATTTCAAGATCAATTCAATTCAGGATGACCTAATTCAGGCACGATTTAATTTAGTACCAAGCATAGTAGCCACTGTACCTAGATAATCACTTATGCAATGTACCTAACTAGATTTAATAGACCTCTAATCTGTTGATATAGTAATAAATTTTTTAATATTTATTTATTTTATTTAAATATTTATTTAATATGACTTGTTAGATGGATTATTTATTTACGCCTACATATACAGAAACACAGTAGAAGCACCGTTTCAAGTACAACTACCATTTCACGTTGAGTCTTTGAGCACGTCGAGTCCTTTTTCCTTTGGGATACATTTGCCCCCACCTAATCACCGCCCTGTTTTCATAGGGCGCGAACAGATGTCCACTTGAAAGGCCTTAGAGTCGAGAAAGCGTCCGGCACGGATCTCACGGAATCTGTGGCCACAAATGGAAACGTAGTGAGGTGAAAGTATGAACTATGACCCACATACAATAGGCGCTCATGTGTAAAATGAGTAAAGTTCTATAGCAATTGACAAAGCAAAGTTTATATCCTGTAAACATTGAGTGTGTCACAGAATAATTACTAGCAGTTCGACATAATACTAGTTTTATACAATTGGCACGCGACGCGAGGTGATACATTAGTTTTAAGTATAATGGAGGGCGACACTTAATATATTAATGTTTTTTAAAATTTGATTTTTTATAATATATCGCATACTCCAAACACTTCGCATTAACCTAACACAAGACTTTGGACGCACTAATTAGGCCGGCGCGTCCGAACTGATACCACGAGCTCAGAGAATACTCAACCTGAAACGGTACTTGTACTGATTTTCGCTGAGTGAGAGAGGATATCAGAGGCCTTGAGCGGCAGCTTTCTCGTACCATATAGAAGACCCACCTGCTCCTATGTCCGCCATACTACAAAAATATTTAGTATTTTTTAAATTCAATTAATTTATTTTTAGAAACTACCGTAACATTCCTTTATTTAATGAGCATTTTATTTGCGTTACCAAACTCTAAACTACAGACGAAGTTACAATTCTCACTTTCTTCAGGCTAAAAGCCTTTTTTCCCATTTTCCGTCAGAAAACGCACACTTACGAAAACGCACGACATCGTAGCATTCCCACTGTTCGCATCAATCTGTCTCACAGTTCAGTTTTCAATTAAAATTTTCCCGCTGAAGCAATAAATTTTTCATTGCGTAAAGAACAGTGCGTCCTACGAACAATTAAGCGCGTTGTTTTGTTCGCAGTCCTCGCGTTTAAGCGTCGGCTTTTGTTTAAAGTGTAGGTACGCTACACTCGCCAACTTCACTAATATTTTACCCATGGGAGAGTTAAAGTGATACCACGGGCTCACAGAATACTCAACGTGAACCGGTACTTGTACTGTGTTGCGCCGAGTGAGTGAGGATATCGGAGGCCTCTAAAAAGCCGCTTAATTGGCGTAAAGAGCTGGCAACACAACCAACGCGCGGACTATGGCGCGGTTGTCCATGGGCGGTGTTCGCTCGCTGGCGTGTAAATGGCAAACGTCTGTATCAAGCTTGGCATTTGTGGGGTTCTGCAACTGTGTAGACGTGATATAGCGAAATATATGCGAAATTGAAAATTCCAATGTGTACATTTTGACGCGGGCAGCGTTAGCGGCGACTTAATGAAAGCACTTAGCTTTGAACGAAGCAATTATTAGCATTTCGGCCCGTAATGGCGGCGGACGGGACGCAAAAACGCGCACTAAAAGCCTCCTAATTCGATTGTCGAGCGACTTTTTAAACTTCCAAGCGGAAATAGAAAAGTGTTTATTGATACAGCCAATGGAAGGACCGTGTTTCTTTTATATATGGGTGCTCTATGTGGTCCGTAATAATATCTTTGAGCCGAATAAATGATTCGCTTATGTATTTCGAACATTCTAAATATATTTTTTTTAATTTTATATCCACAGTCACCTGGCGTGCTTTGAGCGGATTTATCCTTAGATCGATGATTTTCGGTCTCAGGCACATCTGCCTCTATCTCGTTATTTCGTCCACTGTGTGACCCAGTTTCTGCCGCCTGATGGTAGTAATAAATTATTAAATATTATATTGTTTGTACAACAATTCATTGTCAAAATTAGAATGATTATTATGGCTGATCACGCCTTCTAAGTGCCGTATTTATTGTCTGTTGTAAGTACAGCGAAATATCGTTGGGTGATATTTTGCTAAAGTTTGTGTCTAAATCTAGAAGCGATGTATCAACGAAACGCACTTCCATTCCAATTAAAACTCGTCACGGCATCCTCGGAACGGCTGTAAAGAATCCGAAATCTCCAGAAGACAGAGACCCGGGCGTCACCTGAGCAGCCTTCGGGGCCCGTTGATTTATGGCCGCGGATCCGAACCGGTAATGAAATTGCACCCCCTTCACGGCTTCTCTCCTCCCCTCCCCCGCGCCCTACACCCCCGCGTCCCCCTGTTAGCGCCCCCGACCGAAAGCCATTCGAGAAATTACAACTTCGCGACACTCAACAGCACCGTCTTATGCAAATGTTTATTTTTTAAATCATCAATCACAATGATAAAATATATCGGCTCGTTTATCAATTGTGTTGCTTTAGGCTCTGTGTTTCTAATTGTGGAAAACAAGTTTTATGTCACATAATATTCATTTTAATTAATTACGTACGAGGGCGTAAAACGCTTTTGTTTCATTATTATTTCTCTTATATTATATAGAATACAGAGGTACAGGTTCCTTTTTGGTACAGGTCACAGTCGCCCATGGTTAAGACGCGTCATATTCCATACTTTCGTCTTACGATAATATTTAATAAATCTATTAGAATCTATTAGATGAACCACGTTTTAATGCTTCTAATACCACGCACAAAAATATTATCATGTTTTGTGTCCCCAATCGGACGATTTATTGAAGTTACTTTTGACAATTTACCGTTCGTGACGTATCCGTAAACGTATACACTGTGGCCCAGTGTCAATTGTCAATTCAGACAAGTTTTCATGCAACCGTGATGGTTGTAATATTCATTCGATTAGTTTCGGCGTACCACCTGTAGCTTTCGCACGAATCTTGATTGAACGAAATCGCTTTTCATTTTGCAATTATATTCGGGAAATTTTTGTGGTTTTTTCAACATTACGGACATTTATTAATTGTCCTTTAGGTCTGTCGTATTTTTATGCCGTAGGGCAGACACAGATTTTCATTTATTATACAGAAATTTTCTTCCTAAAGTCAAGATGTTTTCGAAAAACTGATATTTAAACACACCCAGCATGTGAGCACGAGGTATTACTTCGGACGAGCCGGCCCAATAAGTGCGTCAGCATACTTCAGCATGGCTCTCCCACGCGTGAAAATAAATACGATGTATATAGTCTTTTTTATTTGACCAAAGAACGACAATTTCTTACACGAAGGTTAAAAATACAATGACCTCAACGCTTGAAGTATAGAGCACAGATGCCCAATGCATTCCGCCAATACATCTCCCTTGCTCGTAGACACGTGTTCCCAATGATGGAAACTAATTCAACATTGTGACCAAAAGCGGCGCTAGTGGCGGATCGTGGCCCCATTTATATTCAACGGGCAGGCATATCGGTAACAGCACGATTGTCCACGGCGTTCAACTGTTTGAATGTTAAAATTGTGGCACGTTTCGACTATATCGATGGCGAATGAATTTTTTACTCACGCTGCAGCAAATTTGAAGCAATTTCACACATTTATTTATGGTATAGCGGACAACGGACCAGGTGCACCTCCTACGTAGTAAGAGGACACCGCCGGCCGTGGACAAACGCGCCACAGTCGACCTGCTACCAGCTTTTTATGGCTGTTTAGGCGGTACGACTTAGTGGGTTACGGTATGCCTTAGTGGAAACAGCAGGAAGTATTTCACGTTGCATCAGCGTGGCTCTCACCCGGGTCATTATATCGATACCCGTGAAATATTTATTAATTACTTGTACTAAATTACTGTGTTTCGCTGAGTGAGTGAGGATATCGTAGGTCCTTAAAAATACCGTTTAAGTGGCGTGAAAATCCCGCAACAACCAATGGTCGGACTGTGGTGTAGCTGTTCATGGGCGGCAGCGTTCTCTTACCATATAGGAGTCCCACCTGCTTCATGGTCCGCTATACCTTATAAAAAAGTGCACAGCAAATTTTTAAAAAATAAAAACGCTAATAATCGAGTGGGAGGCTCACCTAGGATAAGCGGTCCAACGACCATGGTAACAGGAATCCCGGCCTAGAAGGGCCAGATGGCCGGCCTTGAAACTAGTGTCGACTAGCTTCTGGCTTACCATTGACACATCCCGGTTCGTTCATAGCAATTGGCTAAGCCCGCGACGGCAGCCGCCCGAAGACGAGCAATTAATAAGTTTCCATAGACCTAAATCCATCGAACAGCTGTTAACATTCCGTATTCTGAGAAACAATGGGCGCGCGCCGCGGGGATTCTGTCTCGGGATTACGGCAGCCTTATAATTATTTTTAGCCCCCTGAAGGGGCTTAAAGTCCCAAGGTGGGATTTGCTTGGCGACGTTATTCAATATTAGGCGCTGGCGAGGGCGGCGCGACACGTCCCGATGAGGTATTGCACCGGCGCCCGCAATCTGATGATTAACCGGATTATGACTGACGCACGACATACGCAATATGCTGCCGGCTATTTCGTGAGATTCTGTGGACAAGGGCGTAGTCTGTGGAAGTGTCCGCGAGTGGCGAATGTCACGTTTCAGTTTTGGAGACGATTTTTCGGCTTCTGTGACCAGCGGTCCCAAAATTGACAAAAATAACGTATGAGAATCGAGCAAGAATATAATCAGAGTTCAAAAGGAGACAAATTATAACTAAAAACCAATATTTTAACCATTAATATAAGATTTTACAGTAGTTATGCTAGAAGAATAGTTTATGGATAAGAAAACATGTTTTTTAGTACAGTTTTAAACGAGTTTTTTATCACTGTGCAAGGTACAATTGTCATCAGTTTTCAATCTATATCTAAAAAGAGCCAGTTACATATACTTTCCATGTGTTGTCATTGGTATTATATATAATAATATAGGTTTTTAGCAATTCTTTTTGTTTAAATTCTATAACGAACAACGGAGTAGGGTCTGCTATATAGAAAGAAAACAATGCCGCCCATGAACAACCGCGCCAATATCCGCGCATTGACTGTGTTGCCGGCTTTTTACGCCACTCAAGCGACACTTTTAAGAGCCTCTGATATCCTCACTCACTCAGCGAAACACAGTACAAGTACCGATTCACGCTGAACATTCTTGTGAATACGATAGGACATGAAAATGTCCTATAGACATGTAATGATCAATGCCTTGTAAAGGCGAATTTGAAAAGCGGGTAACTTTGATCTGCGCGCCGCGGATCCACCTCTCATGACATCCATAAACTACCAAGAGCACATAACACACGAGAAACATAAATAAAGTATAAATTCTTTGCTTCCATTCCGGTGCGGTGCCTCTCAAAGCGAGCGATGTAACTCAACACCGTCTCGGAATTCCGTGTTTCGCCATCTCCCCGCATCTATGACGTCCTAGTACCTACTTCTATTAATATTAAATGTCATGTGAATTATGTTAGTGCGTGTAACGGAGCGTGATTTTTCGGAGAATGTATTAGAAATTCTGCGCCGAGAAAGGCGATGCCAAACGGGTTTTATTAAATTAAAACGTTCGTGTCACTATAGGAGACTTTGTATGCGAGACACCTTGCCTATCTTGGTTATTTAATATTTTCTCCCCAAAGGAAAATATCTATCGTGCTATTTCATAGTCACAGACTAACTAGTCCTTCTAACCTGCCTTTGAAGTCTGTTAATATGTTATCGTAATGAATAAGCACATCGCTCCTTAATAAACTTTAAGGTACCTTCATAAATGCACTCTTAATATTCCCGTGGGAAATCCACGCTAAAACTTATTTACATACTAATTGGACTAGTATACCGCTTGGCCTTTCAAAGGCGGCTTAAGTGGTAAAAAGCCGGTAGCGCTTCGAAAAAGCAGCGAAGAGAAGTTTGCGTTCCCTTACACGGCGGTACTATCGTCAGAGAGACCGACTGTCGTTCACTAAATCTTAAATTGTATTGAGCCAATGCCCCAAGAAGTACACGCTGGAAGTAAGCCTCAAGTGCCTATTTAAGGTTTACTGCTGTACATTTGCCAAGAAAATGAATAATTAATAAATACCAAAACATCTCTTCTGCAAAGATGTTAAGACATTCCATGTTTAGAAAATAATAATGAATTTAAATCTATATGTATACATTTTATTATTTTTATCATAAAAAAACTTTATGGAAATAACAGACGTGCTTATGACAAACCTCTACAGTAATTGACATGTTATTTTTTCATAGTATAGCGGACAACATCAGCAGTCGGGTCTCCTAAATGGAAGAGAACACCGCCAGGCATGGACAAACTCGCCACAGTCCGCGCGTTGCTTGTGTTGTTACGCCACTTAAGCGGCATTTATAAGGGCCTCAGATATTCCCACTCAGCGAAACACAGTACAAGTACCATTTCACGTTGAGTATTCCGTGAGCCCGTGGTATCACTTCGGATGAACCGGCCCAATTAGTGCGTCCGCATATGCTTCAGCATGGCTCTACCACGGGTATTGTCATACCCGAATTAATGTCGTCCTATTAAGACATTTGCCTGGCCACTGTAAGCTCTTCCAGAGATCAAATAAATTAAATTATAATTTATAATAGTTCGGACCGGGATTCGAACCAGATGCCTCTCGCTTCGTGGTAGTCCTATAACGCTTAGCTCCGAGGCTCTCTTTTCTAATTCGTTATGGACTCTATTTATATGCTTGGAATCACCACAAGTCTCTGAAACTCTTGTTTTCTGCTACTGGGTCCGGTTGCGCGTGGCTCATTGTCCACCAATTGTGATGGGACAGCCAGCCAAACACAGCCTGTTTTGCTTGTACCATGCTGTGGTTTGTATTTTACTTGCGTTATTTTGTATAGCGGTGGATGTAAGAGAGTTTATTGGTTGACCTTAGCAGGATGGAGAGGGCATTAGGCCACGGAATAGCCAGTAACTCGTCGGTGTTATTCGACGCAAAGCATTGTTTACCGTGTCGCCAAAAAAGTTAATTCCTTAGACCCAACGCGTTCCAATATTAATAAATTCTCATTTCCTGGATTCGTATGCAATTTGCCCCGGTCTCCTCCGAGTGAAACTTACGACTCTCCCCTTACCCTAAATAAAGAAGGGCCGCACGTTTTGAGAAAAACGAAAATTGAGCCATATTTTGGTGTTCCCAGTTTATTGGATTAATGGCTCGGCCCGGCGTTCGGATAATTTTTTATGCTTAAGTGTTGGCCGCTTTAATAAGGTGCTGAAGTCGGATTAGGCGCGTGATTCTTTTCACTTTCAACACTATGTCGCATATATTTATCACATACAAGAAAAATGTGTCAAATTTTTTGCTGTAGCCTCAAGCAATTACAAACATTACTTCTAAAGGTAAGTGAAAAATTTGAAGTACATCCATTTTCCACTACACTTAATATTATTAATATATATTATTGAATCCAAGACCCTCGAACCTAGGGCGCATCGCGTAATTATGAAAACCACTGAGCGTCAGTGACAGTTATAATATCATTAAAATGTCCAAATGCAAACTGGAAAACTCGCAACTCGGCGAAAATAGATCAGAAAAGTCGGCAAACACCATACATCTTGCGTCTCGTTTTAAACTTCCGGTTATCCGGGTGCGTCCGGGTACGACGCGGACTATTTCCGGGCGCCCGCAACTTTTTCCACGGACAGGATATTCGCTACGGTCCGGAAATAGAGCGAGACGCTTTCAGGAATAACGGGCTTTTCAATTCCTTTTTTCGGTGCGGCCAAGAATTCGCTTTGAAGTGGATACCTTGCTAGTCATACACGTTTTATATTTAGTATTCACAATATTAGGACATCAGTATTTTAAACATTTTGGAATAAGATTTACACAAAATTAAGAAAAAAAACATGCCACAATATGCCCTAATACGTAAGTAAACTACTCTTTCATACACCCTTAGGTACACTTTGGTCAGCTAATTCACCAACGTGGGCCCATGGACGACGTGATACGAATGAAAAAAATACACATTTTGATGTGTTTTTGATACATTTTTTCCTTTTCGAAATTTTTGTTTGCTTAACTTGTATTACTACGACTTTCAAGAGCCTACGATATCCTCACTCTATCTGCGAAACACAGTACAAGTACCGTTTCACGATGAGTATTCTGTGAGTCCGTGGTATCACTTCGGACGAGACAGCCCAATTAGTGCGTCGGCAAATGCTTGAGCATGGCTCTCCCACGGGTGCGACACTATTAAAACACTCGCCCGGCCACTGTCAAGCCCTTCCCGAGACGAATAAATTATAAATTCACTTGTAATTATCCGGACCGTGATTCGAAACTCTCGCTTCATGGTACACTTTTAAAAGCATTTAGCTACGACGCTCTTAATCTTATTAATAAACAATATTTGGAAATGACGATTACGCCTCCGAAGAAGCAATCGAGGGCCATCCAATCGCGGCGTCCGCATGGAAACTTTAGCAATAGGATTCTCGATAATATGCGGTAACAACAAAGTGCCGTTTCTAGTTTGACCAAAATTGCCCATCTCATATCTACAATGGACGTGCCATATAGCAAGGTAAAGTAGCATAAATATAGTTAATTATCCGCTAGC
>DWCF01005593.1:0-13917 GCA_018230265.1 Delias oraia
AATTCATGCTCAAAATGTTCCTATTCTGATAGGGTTTTCTAGGATCTGAAGTGAACTTTAATAAATATCAATAGTCTCATAGATAATTTCAAAACTTGCAAGACTTTTACTCCAAGAACAAGACTGGGAGCGCAATACCAAGACCAATACTGGCTAAGTTTTGCATTTGGGCTGTTGCTAGTGTGTAATTATAATTCAAATCTAAGTTTTATAATGCTATGATATTAACAAATAAACTATTTCCTTCTATGTAAACAAAAAATAGAATCTCTTCATTTGTAATATGAAAAATAAATCTGTTTACTTAAACATAAATACGAACTTTAGTTTCAAATAAGTCATAACCGAAGCCTTATTGATATTGAACAGAAGAGAACTCATAGGGCCTTGAAATTATATTGCTCAGACGGATACTTCAGCGTAGTAGTCCATGTGCGACGGAAATTTCATACCACAGAGAAGACCTGCCTGCTCATATGCCCACTATACCAAAAAAAAATCTTTATACAAATAAGAATATTTAATTGAAATACATTCGACAAATTTGCTTCATTTATTCTTACTTCTATATAAATTCCTAATCCATCTAAACTGTTGATGTATGAAACAGCTGTAAATGAATCCTTAGAACTTACCAAATACAATGCAATAATCAAGACTTAGCTGTAATAATGCTTTCTGCGCGGGCGGTCGACAAAATGGATTCTTCATAGTACATCGCGCACATAGGTCTAAAATCGGATATATGTCGTCACCATCTTCATAGTCCAATAGGAGACAAATTTGCTCCTGAAATAAACAAAAATATTATCTTAGTATGCGTAAGTCTATGGCTTAAATTCATATAGAGCTCTATATTCTAGAAGTTTGGTAACTTATGAGAGCCTCGCGGCTAAGTTTTTTAAATAAGTCTGCCATAAAGCGAGAGATATATTATTCGAATGCCGGTCCAGACAAATATAATTTAATTTATTCGGTCTCTCGAAGGGCTTGATTGTGGCCGAGCCAGTCATATAACTGATGCACCCGTGGGAGAGTCATGCTAAGTAAATGCTAACGATCTAATTGAGCAGGCTTGTCCGAAGTGTTACCACGGGCTCACAGAATGCTCAGCGTGAGACGGTAGTTGTGATTGAGTGAGCATATCAGCGGTCCTTAAAAATGCTGCTTATGCGGCGTAAAAAGCCAGCACCACAACCAATGCGGAGACTTACTTCCTCCCTTGTCCGCTCTACCATAAAAACTGGCAATTATAGTCTGTATTAATTATTAATTTACATAAAATATACCAACTATTAATTGTAGATTTGTTTCATTTATATTTAGATTCAACCATGAATCTAGAGTGCAAAGGAACAAAATATTACTAGTATTAAAACCTTCATCGTTTAAACATAAAAAAATACCAACCTTCAAAGAAATGAGTGCGAATGCAGGGCTGTCAAATGTGGTGAAATTCACAGTTATCGGTTTATCATTCAGTTGATTCTGAATATTATCCCCCAAAGTCAACAGTGTGTTTAATTCATCGTTGACATTCTTACATAACACAGCTAAAAGTAGGTTTCAAAGTTTTAAAAAATTACCGTTGTTGTTACCGTCATACACAATGGAAAAAAACGATCCAGTTGTTTTTAGAGTAAGATTTAAATAAATTAATATTATTGAACAGGTTTTATATAAAAAAAATATTTACTCAAGTATTCAATATCTAATGGTTAAAATATTTATATTGTGATGTTCACATAGTTTTAATAATATATTTATAATCTTTTCATAATTACTGAAAATTTACCTGTTGTATTCCAATGTTCGTTCGTCCACTTAACCAATTTGGCGTTGCACGCTTTGCAAGCGAACGCGACAAGGGGAGCATGCAGCGAGGCAACAGCGGACGGCAATAAGGCGGCAAGTGCTGACGATACACGTGCACGTATACGGACACGCATTTGCTCTAAGGAGGATGCACGTAAATCGTCCAGCTGTTCTGTGTATAATTGCTCAAGGGCTGGTAGTAAGATTGTCTGAAAATAAATACACTTTACAAACTAACTTATACTATAGTCTTCAAATAGAGCGGGTCGATGTTAATAATCTGTGGCGACCATTTTGTTTTGGCGGCATCTGTCAAATCTGTTTTCTCTTATTCAGTCACTGATGCCAAATCAAAGTGGCAAGTTACACGGCTGACCAGCATGTGCATTTAATGCCCTTATATTATATATTATACACAATAATATGGAAAATAATTTCAAATGACAATATTTATTTATTCATCGCAAAAGGATTAATAATTAAAGGGTGGCCGTATACAAGGTTTTTCTTTATGCTTATATTTATTTTATTACAATATTCAATAAACCTTAAATATTGTAATCACATAATATAAACTAAGTCATAATTTTATAGATAGTTAAGTTGAGAGAAGAATAAAATAATTTAATTTAATTTCAAAATAATTTGACAATTAGTAACATTTCAGCAGCATGTACTTAAAATTTTTTATAGATATTTTGATGACAATTTAAATAATTTAAGATTGAATTCCAGGGAGGATTTACTTTCCGCTAGAATGTTACTAATTGCCAATTTTTTTCGGAATTCTATTAAATTATTTTGTTTTTCCCACAACTTTACATATTTATTACAGTTACCTTGTCCTTATCCTTAAAGCCATTTACGAGTTTAATGGCTGCTTCAGTGCAGCGTTTTCTCGCATCGTTCAATGAGTTAGCTGTTAATTCCTTTATCGCACTCGATGTCACTCTTTCTATGACCAATTCTAAGACTCTCCGAGTTGAGGACGGCTGAGACTTTAAAAATTCTTCCTCTAAACGGGCCTGCAATTCAATATATTAAGTATTAGTAAGTAGGTCATTTTTTAATATTAATTTTAAGGACGATATTGAAATATATTTGTGTTTGACATTAGAATCTTTTTGTTGTAACTCTATAGCGTTTGTCTTAGCTGTCAATTGTTTAAAACGTCATTATTTATTCAAAGACCGGACAAATTCAGTGTCAGGTGATTTTTTTAAGGAATTACAATTTTGGATTCTATCGTTTTAGAGTATATTTCCGTTAATTTCTTAACTGGTAGCATGGTGGAATTTTTAATAGAAGTTTATTGTGCATTTTGACCCCTGAATTATATCACTTTCCGTTAATTGTACACATTACCGAACAGTTTATGTCTAAAAATCCACCATTTTTACACGTAAAACCTCAAAAATACATAAGATAATTACAATTTAGGAAATAATACAAAAACAAGACGCAATACCAGTAGCGATGATCCCAAACTCCCTAATAGGTTAGTTAATTTGATCATCATTTCAGCCGTCAGGCATCCACTGCTGGACATAGGCCTCCCCCTTGAATACCTGTCGGAGACGACATGCATCCGGCATCTTTCAGCGACCTTTACAAGGCCGTTTGTCCACCTTGTGGACATCCCACGCTGCGATTGCCGGTCCGTGGTCTCCACTCTTTTCGACCCCAGCGGCCACGTCTCTACGTGCGATGTGACCTGCCCACTGCCACTTTAGCTTGCTAATTCGGCGGACTATGTCGGTGACTTTAGTTCGTCTACGAATCTCCTCATTTCTGATTCGATCATGTAGCGAAACTCCGATCATAGCCCTTTTCATAGCTCTCTGAGCGATCTTGAGCTTTGTGATGAGGAAAATGGTGAGAAAGCACGTTTCCGCGCCGATATGTTAATTAATTTGATTATAACTACAATAAAATACATTCCTACCTGCAATTCTTTCTCCTTATTCCTCACGCGATCTTCAACATTGATGGTCAAGCTGACCGGAGTTATATGCCTGAAGCTGCCGATATCCTTTTTAGACACTTTGCTTGTCAGCAATATATTTATGTCCTTCAAAAACGGACACAATTCGAACAACGCCGATTCATCGACTAATTCCTCGTCGGTTGTAAAATTCAAATCGATCACGCTTTTCTCAGCGAACAGTTCCCTGGGGAAATGCGGCAGATCGAACAGCCAACCGAGCATCGATTGTAGGAAAATTTTCGTGATTTTCTTCAAATGTACTGTCTTCTCGTGTATGTGGAATATAATTTGCAATAGCTTTTTGTGGTATATGGTGCGTAGTGTTGTGTAATCGAGCATAGACAGGTAATGTATCAACCAAGGCAATGTTATGCACAGGTGGTTATTTTCTAAAGTATTATTCAGAATTCCTATTAAATCTATGTTTGGTTGGCTCTGAAATAAAAATTATACAGTTATGACATTACTTTCATATATATCAAAAACTATGTCTATTTTTGATAAATAATATCTGTATAATAATAATATTTAATAATTTTTGGTAAATATTTGGCCCGAGATACTGTTTCGGAATATGAGTTATTTTTTTATATGGAAACGGTGGCAAACCGTTCACCTAGGATAGGCGGTCTTCCGCCTTTGGTCACCTCTAGCCTTTGTGGAGCCGCGGGTGCGTTGCCGGCCTTTAAGGGATAGGTGCCCAAACGTTAAACTAAATATCGATATTGAGAAATAAGGATTGATGGTGGAAAGGTGAAAATTTAAGGCTGTAATCATTAAAAAATCTATTATTTGAAGAAGACTACTCTTCATTTAGGGAGTATGAACAATATAACCAAATTCTCAGACAATAAATCAAAAAAATCGTTCAACCCGTTTCAGAGTATATGTTGCCGTAATTAAGTTGTAAGATTGTGACACTATAATTTATTATATAAGTAAGATTGTTAACACAGATTTTATCTGTATAAATAAACAGCATTAATGAAGACGCACTAAATGGGCCGGCTCGTCCGAAGTGATACAACGGGCTCACAGTATACTCAACGTGGAACGGTACTTGTACTATGTTTCGCTGAGAGAGTGAGGATATTGGAGGCCCTTAAAAAATACCGCTTAAGTGGCGTTAAAAGCCCGCAACACAACCAACAATCGGACTGTAGCGCGGTTATCCATGGGCGACGGTGTTCTCTTACCATTTAGGTGACCCTGCTCCGTTGTCCGCTAAGAAACACAACCTGCACGGTCTAGGAGTATCCATGGGCGCCTTATCCTTGGTGGGCCTACCGTTCGTGTTACCATTTACATAAAAAAAGATGTTATAACATCACACTATAAAGAAAAGAACGTAATAATAATTTTGTACTTACATAATTCCTCAGAGCTAGATTATTCTCCAAGATCTTTTCCTTTGGCGAAGTATAGGTTTCGATGGTGGGTATTGTTTTACCAGTCATGTCTAGCGCGTAGGGTAATGAAGTCAAGAACCCTAAAAACTTCGCTAGGAGACCCAACTTTTTGGACACTAGGACATATTCCCGCACTCTGTCTGCTCCGTTTGCTGAAAAGTTATAAATATTTTTTTATTTGTAATATGTGACAACATGGCGGGTGATGGTAAGATATAGCCGTAAAAATAAGATATAGCCAAAGTGGCTTTTGTGCAATGTTAAAGTGACAAGAAAAACTTCATGGGACTCTGGTGTCTTTGATGGTGATAGTGAAACGCTATTTTCCGCTACTCGACATTTTAGAGCATATTTTGCGTGTGTGTAACTTTACAAGAAACATCAGCAAGCCCTTCGGATTGCCGGCGATTTCGAAGAGAGACCTCGGAATACCGACTCCGGTGTCTTTACACACTCAACAAAACACAGTACAAATACCATTTCATGATGGTGTTCTGTGTTCCCGTGAAGTCACTCCGGACGATCCGGCCAAATTAGTGAATCACAATTTAGGATATTAATCAAAAGGGTGACGAAACTATACTCTTAGAGGATTTATCGGCACAGGAAGTGTGGACGTCGTATGATCAGTGTGACGTAGCGAATGGAACTTGCAACCGGTGTCAGTGACGCGGCGCACTGTACGCATTCCGATTGGGGTGCCCGGATGTGACAGAAGTGACATAGAAACTCTGTGTTCAGTAATTTTACATCTTTTTTTACTTATTTCTTTTTAAAAATCGAAAACGCTTCTGATCCTTAAGAATACCATATTAGTTGATATAAATACAAGATTGTAGAAACAAGTCTTTATATTAATTATAATTTTAATGAAGTAGAAAAATCGGGCAAACGCATATTTATTTTTTCATATAAAATGGATTAGTAATATATTAAATTAATTATTATTTTTATATAATTAATATATGTGTAGCTGT
This sequence comes from Delias oraia, assembly GCA_018230265.1. Classification (NCBI taxonomy): domain Eukaryota; kingdom Metazoa; phylum Arthropoda; class Insecta; order Lepidoptera; family Pieridae; genus Delias; species Delias oraia. The sequence continues at coordinate 6,189 of DWCF01005593.1, forward strand.
AGGTCTAATTACAAATAAGGAGTCAGGAGTATTAAAAAATATATACTTACAAGCCTCATTTCCAATATATTTAGTATCCAGTGAGATAATTTCCGACGCAAGTGCGTCTTTCAAGTGCACGCGAAAACATTCATTCTCTGCATACATTATAAAATCTCTGAAAGAATCGTATAAATATTTACCTACATACATATAAACATGGCTGCAGTTGAAACAATGTCTTAAATTTTCTGTTACTGTCTCTCTAAAGTGCATTTGTATTTGTAGAAACGAGACAAAACATTTTAAAAAGACTGATTTTACACAAATATCGCGTATTCGAGTGTCCAGAGAAGTCAATTGTCAAAATAATTATAGACCATTGATGTTTTTCTTCGATATTGTTTTAGGATCAAAATGTTACATGTATATTATGATGGGTAGATTTTTGATTACACAAATTAATTTTGACAATACTTAACAGTATTTAGTGTATTTTTGTAATACATACTTAAAGAACATTTCCTTTTCTGTAAAATGTGGTAGTCTGTGCGATTCGGATGCGTTAGGGCATGTCAATCTACGTTGGAGCTTGCTTAATTTCGATTCCTGGGAACAATTAGTAATATATTTTGTTAATCTTTCACAAAGGTCAGAAAAAAAGCAAATCTTGAAAAACAATTGTATGTACACAATAACCACTGAACTTTATAATCATAGAAAGCAGATGGACTATGAAAACCATAGTGGCTGATATATCTGTTATTTGGTTTTAATAATAATACAATTTTGTAAGCAATCTGAAATTAGTTAGACCAGAAAGATACTTCTGGTCTAACAAGGCGATGGAAAAAAGTTCTTATTGTCTTATTGTGATAAAAAGGTATAACAAAATACCTGTTCATTCGGAGGCAAACACTCAGCTAACATGTGAACGAAAAGCTTTGCTAAGTGAGCGTGATTCGCCGCACTGGGTCCAGATGACAGTAGGGACTTGATACGCGCACGAAGACTCGATCTGCAACCGCTTTGTGTGTCTTCATACCACCTGAAATTAAAAAAAAACTGAATCATAGATACTTTAATCTTCCTAATATCAGTGGCCAACAATTTTCACTAAGTCCCACTATGTGTCAAGAGATATCTATGGTTCATTCTATTATCTATTACAGCGGACGTCAGAATTTACTGGCCAAGGGTCACACATGACAATGTACCGTGAGTACCAGGACCGAGTCACAGAATATGGGCTTCAAGTTCCTTTGCAAACTAATCCATACACTTAAGTAATCTTATAAATGTGAGTGTGTGTCTATATGTGTTACTACACTATGCTTAAATCACTAAACCAATTTACATGATAACCGTCGCTTTACGATGATTCGTACACATTTTGTTTATGGTTATGAAATGTAGATTATATAGTTGACTATTAATGCATTATACATTGCTGCGGGCCGCACAATTAATGCTTTCGGATCGCAATTTAACGACAACTGGGCTATACTCTATACATTACTCTACTTGGAAAATAGATTTTATATTTTTGTAATTTTTTTTGTAAATGTCGATTGTATGTATATTTATTAGAAATCTAGCTGACCACAGCATTATTTTTGCAATACAAATAATAATTTAGATACTTATATCCCTACTATGAAATGGTTGAAGACAGAAATTTGAAAATGTAGTTTTTTTTAGATAATTACAAAAAATGGATTAGAAGAATTTTAGAATTTCGATGTATGAAATATAAATGACCAAATTTATTAAGTTGAACACGAAATTTCGAAAAAATCGGCTTAGTCGTTTCGAAGGATTGACCACAAACACCGCGACACGAATATTTTATATATATGAAATACAGACGCGATGGCAGAGGATTCTTTTATTGCTAAGTTTTTCACACTCACCTTAAAATCGCATAGAACATATCGCGTTGTTTTTTAAAATTTTGAAAACTCAGCAGCGACGGAAAATTGTCCACATTATCTGTCTCTATGTTAAAGCAAACAATTCCATTTGATATTCTATCTTCTTGAATTGACTTCCTTTGAGATTCCATTTCACACTTCAACCCATATGCATTTAACAAAAACTTTGCTAGATCAGGGAAAAAGCTTCTAATTTTCTTATTTTCTCCAAGAGTTTTCAAAGCATTTTTATCCAGAATAACTTCTAATACAAATCTTATATTCCACAACGATTTGACAGCGAAATATGTGCAGTTATGAATTGATTTCAATATATTTAGTACACTTTCAGTAATATTTTGATAGTCCTCTTCATCTTGTTTTGATAACAGGATCGTTATAAGATAATAAATCTCTGAATTTACACTTAATATTAAATTATTTTTCAATAGAACATCATACATACGTACCATATAATCAATTTTTTCCTTTAAATTAACTTTACTTACATCTGCAAATAAAAACTTCTGAGCCTTCTCTTCTTTTTGCAAAACGTTTATTTGTGGCCTAGGTTTTGGCAAAACATTTGTGTTAAGTATATTGAACTTCTCCATTAACTTATGCCTCTCTTGTCTTAGTAGACTTCTTTCTGCATCAAAGTTTTTCGTTGTGTCTTTTGGTTGTGGTTGTAGTTTGAATGCAATATTTTCTTCAAGACCTAATGATGGTTGTTGAAACGCCTCAGCAAAATTATTAAGTGAGACACTTTTGTCAATTACTGTGGGTTTAATTCTCCTTCTTTCTGATTGTAAAGAACTGGTTTTTCTAGCTCCTATTTCAGGAAACATGTCTGAATTACTTAAATCTAGATGTAATTTAGGTTCTAGATCTTCAGTTGATACATTTTTACTTGATCGTTTCTTTTTTGAACTTTTTGGTTGAGCTGTTATTAAATAATCACCTGTAACATATAATATTTATAATAATATTATAATTATTAATACAATAAATGGTATTCCATACTTTTCTTAGAAAATATATTTACCTAAGCTTATACTTTTATCTTGCGATCTTGAATGCCTAGACATCCTTGGTGTGTCACAGCGCTCACTGAAGCTCATTGATTTTGGAGTTATGGGGCTCGCAATAAAGTCTGGTCGAATCCCATTCTTCACTGGAGTACTTATCACTATCCTATAAAATATAATTTATACATTTCTTTAAAGGATTATTTTGAAATATCTCAGCAAAATGTATAGAAACACATGTTTATTACCTGGCTTTTTACTTTCACTTTCACATAAATTTAACAGGTTATAGCTTTATTAAAAACATTTATTTTAAACTAAACATAAAATCAAGATCGCAACAGGTGGGCGTCTTTAGGGGAGGCCTATGTTCAGCACTGGACTTGAATAGGCTGATGATGATGATGATGAAACATAAAATGGTCTTTACCTTTCAACACCTACACTCAATCTGGAATCATCAGAAGAAATAGACTGATTTAACTTTTCATCTGTAAATAATTTAGTTTTCACCCTACGTCCAATTTTCTTTCTATCTCGATTTGGTGATTCTTGAATCTTTCTATCAGATTTTTCAGCTTTTGCATTTTCATTGCCTGGATCACTTATTGAACGGTGGTGATTACGAGTGCTAAGATTATCTGGTTTTTGATTTACCAATTGTGTACTGGTATTTGTATGTAAAATTCTGAAAAAAATGATATAATTTATGTTAATTTATTAACTTGCCTATCATTAGATATTAATAGATACGTCTTCCTTCTTATTAAACAACTAAAAGTTAATCTCAATACTTTTTAAAATATATTATGTAGATTATCTGTAAACTAGTTAATACTTTTCTTATCATACATACTTTTAATTTATATTGTGATAAAATAGTAAATTTTAAATATAAACTATTTAAATATTTAATATAAATTTTAAATTGTAAATTGCAGAACTAATGCTCATTGCATACTAAATATAAGACTAAATTTTTAGACTCACCCATCAGTCTGATTTCTTAAAAAAGATATAAAATAAGCCACAAATTCATATCTATTACAACAAAATAATATACAGTCTTCCGGCGCGCCCTGTAATAATAATATCTTGATCTTAATAATCTTGGTAATAATACAATTTTACATATATATTATAAATCTGATACAATGATAAGGTTAGACCTCTATAGATTCATTATTCAGCCACTGGATTACTAAATCGCAGCTTAAATTCCCTGATAGCACATTTTCAATGATTTCTAACATTTTCTTTTCTTCATGTATTGAGAATTATTATTTTTCAATCGATTTTGACAACAACAATACGCACTGATTGACAACTACATCAGTGATAAACATAAAGGGTGCGTTCCACTAGACGCTGACAACGCTCAAAATACTCATATTTTCTCAACGTTTGGAAATTTTGTCTACCTCAGCGCATGAAGATGTCTCTCTATAACACTTACATGGATCCTCACCCCGCCTACATGTCCCACCTACGTGTCAGCCTAGTTTGCGCTCTGTAAGTAGACCCATCGCCGAAAGCTGTGCGTCGTCCACAGCCAGACTCTCCGAGGCATAGTTAAGTTACGTGAGGAACGTCACCATCCAGAAGGACCTGCAGATGGAGTGCATTTATGAGTTCATCTCTTGACTCGTAACGACGATGCCTGATGTTCTAGAGGCCCGATATATTCCGATTCCTGCAGCTTCACCGGCCATCTACGCCACGCCAATTTAACACCACAAGCCGAGTTCTATTACCGGCCCTGTTATCTTCGGGCTATATTGGGTCACTTTTCCTTTCGCTGGAAAATCCGTTAAGGCTAAACAAGCTAACGGTACGGATCCCTCAGGTTCTGTGACCACCACTTGTGATCAACGTTTGAATATTTTGAGCGTTGTGAGCATCTTGTGGAACTTGGAAGCCATCTATAAGATGTCATTGATGTATGTAAAGTAACTTGGATATATTAATTAATTATTGATGAAATTGACTCTTTTTAGTTAATTATAAAATATTTTTGTATTTATTTCCAGGCTTGTCTTAATATGCATACAGTATATATGTATTATCGTTAAATTTTGATTAGTTTCATTATGTAATCTGTGCAACTACCAAAATTTATTCTTCACCTTCAGACACAGTCACCGATATACATTGTACAATATGTAAACAATAAACAGTAGTTCTAAATTGAAAATTAATTTATCCTCTTACAATATTAAAAGTATTTAGTAATTCAGAATTAATTTATTCTATTATATTAAAATGTTCCGTTCTAACATCACTGGTATCTGCCGCTGCTGCCATTCTCACGGTAATTTCATCAACTTTGATGAGTTATGCTCTTATGATGAAAAGGGCGAATCTTATTCCAATAAGTTGCTGCATATCTTCAATATAACGGTATGTTGTCTTACCAGCGTCTTACTAAATCTAATAAAATATTGTGACTGATTCTTCTCACAGCTAAGCTTTGGTGATCGGAAATAAAATCTCGACAAGACAAAATACTGATAAATCACCAATTAATTACTTTATGTTCCACTAATGACTCAAGAATATTGTTTATTAAGCTTTTCAAAATCATCTTTCAGCTAAGCCAAATAAATGACACTTTAAAGTCATTTTATAGTATATGTGATGTCTGCATACCGAAACTGCGAGATGCTGAACAGTTTCGACTACAAATAGTATCATGTGAAGATAAATTTATACAGTATTACAATGAATATTTATATAAAGGTAAGAATTACATTATTATAATGACATTTATGGTAGTTTATTATATTCTGTACCAATGATGCTCTAAATAAAAATCTACTAATCGAAAAATAATCAAAATAGATCCTAGGATTAATCATTGTGAAATAATTTTTTTTAAAAATGAGTAATATAAATAACTATTTTTCAGAGACTAAAGAAGAGCTTTGTGAAGAAGCTAACAATGAAGACACTGGTTAGTTGAAACCTATTTTTATATTAATGTCTTATATTTGAACTAATGAAAAAAAAACTAATTTTCAGACAATAAATTATTATTAGAAGGTTTCTTGGATTTAGATGACCAACCATTAGCAAGTTTACGAAGTCAGGAATCTAAACCTGATGCTGATTGGGTGACAGCTCCTATTTTTAATGTGGGTAAGTCTTATAAAATGAGCTGAATCAGTTTGGAACCATTTTAATGCATAAACCGCACCACAGTCCGCACATCGGTTGTGTTGGTGATTTTTTATGCCACTTAAGTGAAATTTTTAAGGGCCTCCCATATCGTCACTCAATCTGAAAAACACTGTACTAGTACTGTTTCATACTGAGTATGCTGTGACCCCGTGGTATCACTTCGGATGAGCCGGCTCAATTAGTGCGATAGCATTTGCTTCAGCATGGGTGAAATCAGCATGGTTACCATGGGTGAAAAGATTTTTGGTTCATAGACCCTTTCAAAATTTTGATAGATCCGCTAGACATACTGCAGCTACATTACTATGAATTTCTAAATCTCGAAAAAAAGGGAAGATTATATCTTCAAGATTAGAGTTTCAATGACAAATTAAGACTTAGAAAAAAAAGGTCCATTTTAAGGATTAATTATTTGTCAAGCCAACATTTTAGTTCTTCACTATTGCAGCCAAATTAATTTTGATGTTTACAATTGTAGACCATTTTATGTCATGTCGAACATAAACCCCTTCGAGTCTCCTGTGGATCCCTGGGGTCTTCACTTTGTGAATTACATCAATACAATACTACAGTACTCCCAAGGAAAAGAGGAAATGTTTTTGTTGGGAATTATTGGGCTAAACAAACCATTTCTTTATTATAGTTATTGAGGTTTATGCATTGCAGAAACAAAACAGCTGAAACAAAAAGTAAAAAAATACGAATGCGACATATGTCAAAAGAAGTTCACGTATCACGGCTCGCTTGAGATGCACACGCAGACTCACAAATTCGAGAGAACCTATCCGTGCCTTATATGCAATGATATATTTAAAAAAAATAAAGAATTACTCGTTCATATCAGTGAAAATCATGAAGACAATGGCTTCACGTGTACTCTGTGCGAGAAACGATTTGACGACCCTCGATCATTGAGGAAACACTTCACCGTGCATTCGGTGAAGTTTAAGTGTGACGTTTGTGAGAAGGAATTCGCTAAGAAAAAAGGCCTCAAGGAGCATTTGAAAGTGCACACGAGAGAGAAGAAGTATAAATGTGATATTTGCCAGAAATGCTTCGGTCATAATCAAACTTTGAAGTCCCATATATTAACGCATACAGGTACGTTAAACATTTATGAGTACAGTGAGTGAAAAAGACCTCGACCTCCCAAAACGCCACCTGTCGCGTCCTATTTCGTGACATTTTTATTATATTTTGGCCAATTTACACAATATTTATATAAATCAAAGCCTATGTGGCATTATGATGAGCTTTATTATTGAAAATTTTCATTAAACATATGCTGACGCACTAATTGGGCCGGCTCGTCCGAAGTGATACAACGGGCTCACAGAATACTCAGCGTGAAACAGTACTTGTACTGTCATTCGCAGAGTGAGTGAGGATATTGGAGGCCCTTAAAAATGCCGCTAAAGTGGGGTAAAAATCCGGCAACACAACCAATGCCCGGATTTTGGCGCTGTTGTCCATGTCGGCGATGTTCTCTTACCATATAGAAGCTATTATATTCTATAGCTCCGTTGTCCGCTATAGAATAATAAATAAATAAAAATCATATCCAATATATTACGGCGAGTTTATATATATATATATATATATATATATATATATATAAAGGAGTATATA
>DWCF01005594.1:0-13913 GCA_018230265.1 Delias oraia
CTAGTGTATACAGCTTTTTAATTATTATAGGAGTATTGACCGATTTTCATGAAAATTTAAACGTCAACTGTCCGTATGACGCATTATATTAGAGTGATGCTCTGATGAGAAGCTAGCGGGCCGTACATTAATCACGTGATCTTTTATTTAGCACTTTTTGACCCCCACTCCCCTTTCGTAATATGTAGTGAGTTTTAAGACCCCTCCCACTCCCTTCCGCCATCCAACATCATGTGTATTTTTCGTACCTACAAAGTATAAAGTATAATATATGGAAAATCTATATAAAATTACAGTGTTTGAAAAAAAATTAGTACACGTGATATCTACTAGATCCCCCTTATGACGTGATTTTTGTCGAACTCTTTCAAGCCTTACGGGGTTTATGAACGGCCCCTGGTTGGCTTGCTGTTTTAAGAGCTCGGTCGTCCATTGGAGCAGCATTGTCGCACATTAATAAATTGGATTCGCTTGAATGAGTGTTGCCAACCTTGCAGCAGGCGTCACCCGCGACTCAGGGTTACTCGCCAACGTTGGCAAAACTGCTTACGTCGCCGGAAGGGAAACAGGCTGCGACGTTGACATCTTTCGGTCAGGCCAAGGTACCTTACAATGATAAAGTTGGCGGTACGCAACCGATTCGAGGTCGCAGCATTCGATACTATCCGTCATCCATCATTCAACCTAAGGCTTTCTATTCAGAATATCACAAGACACAATATTTTTAAGCTTTCCTGCCAAAATGGTATCTATACAAGCCAAATCGCAATGCAAGTAAAAGCGGAAAAATGGTGCTTCCAGAAAACTTGCATCAATTTCTCTTTTCGCAAGACGAATAGCTCATAAATTCTAAAATATTCTGATTGCTTGTAGACCTACGGTTGAAATGCTAAAGTAGAATTAGTATCTAGCGTTGTTGATCTCGAACGAGAACCGCCGGCTCAAAACTGAATTGGTGTCCCAATTGGCCTCGATCAAGAAAATTCCAAATTCTAGTTTTAAGTTATAGTGTAAGCGCGATATGGCAATACTCATTGTTCAAAAGCAAGGCCACTTCATTTTCATTTTGCAAAGGCACACTCCTGAGCCAGATTTGACGATGCCTGGTGCATGCATTGCACGTTGCCACAGTATTTATTTAAAAGATTTCCATGGAGGGGTGTAGGTGATGAAATGGTTTTACTTGTGCAGAATTGTGGTGAGATCACGATAACTCCAGTGCAGCCGACGCCGCCGCCACAAGAGAGCCAGACTCAGGAGAAGACGGATGTTGTTCAATTGGTACGCTGAGTTTTTTTTAGTTTGATTATGGTATAGTACAGTGTTCCGCATACTTTTTGTGTTCAAAGTGCATCTAGGAGATGGGGAATTTTTAAAGGTACAAACAAACTAAAAACATCTATGTAATTATTAATCGACATTTGTTTATTACGTACAAAATGAATGAAACAAAAACCACGCGCATGTGCGCTCGCGTGGAGATATGTGTACTCGAGTACTTCTCTTACTCTTACTAAACATAAGTTTCACGCGAGCGCATGAGCGGGAGGTTTTAGTTTCACTATTTAGGTATTTAATAAATGAATGTTTATTTTCATATATATATATGAGATCGACATATGATTTTTTGTTTGTTTGTGTTGTATCTTTAAAAATTTACCTCTTCATAACTATACATACTTTGAAGAAAAAGTTTCCGTAACACTGGTCTAGTCAATAGTGAGAGATCACAGCTGCCCATGACCAACTGCGCCACAATCCGCGCTTTGTTTATTTTTTTACGTCGTTTAAGCGATATAATTTCAAGGGCCTCCGATATCTTCAATCAGGGAAACAAAGTACAAGTACTGCTTCATGCTGGTAAAAACATCAGCACACAGAAGTGAGCCCTGTCGTGGTTTCTCTATTTTAAAACAAAATTGTGTTTTTTTTTCAGACAAAAAAGGTCTAAATATAAATACAAGTGTTAAAAAATAATGTAACAAATAAAAAAAATCTCATTTTAAATTAATTTTTTAGTTTGTTTGGAAGTTTGTCCGGCTGCCGTTACTCAATATACTCTCAATATACTCGAATACGTATATTTTTCCTTAATTAATTTCATTCAATTAGGGGGATAATATAGTTGGTTCGTGTGTAAATTACATATATATAAATTAATAGTTAGGAAATACATACCATTTTACAGATTTCTAATTTTTATTTATTTTATTTATGTTATGTTTTTTGTGCGATTAATTTTCTTTTCGTTGTACTAACTAGAATGTACGACAGGACGACGAAGAGAGCCCTGCGTCTGAGGGGGAGGCGGCGGGGAGCGGTGGATCCGGGGGATCTGGCGCATCCGGGGGATGCGCCGGGTCCCCCGGGGGATCGGGGAGACTGGTCATTGATGAGGCGGCTGAAGACGCGCCGCTGTGCCAGGGTTGTCGCACACGAGACGCGCAATTCGTTTGCGCCGGTTGCGCCAACCAGTGGTACTGCAGTCGCGAGTGTCAGGTTAATAGTACTATTTTTTCAAAACTTTATGCAAACATGTTATTCTGGTTTTAAAATTGTTATTAAAATGGGAAAAGTAATGTACTTTTGATATACTATAGATTCTCTTTATAGCGGTAAGCTCAAGCACAATGAGTTGTCCTCCGCCCGTGGACACGCAGAGCCTTTGCCGGCATTTTAGGGATAGGTACGATCTGTTTTCAAGGTTCCTAAGTATCAGTATGGAAATACCCCTGCAGGGAGCTGATACCGGTGTGTTGCCTTGAATAATTGAGCTTTTGTATTTTGTTCTTTTTAATTTCTAAAAATTCTTAAAAATGTCTTTGAAATTTCAGGTAGCAGCATGGGACGAACACTCAGAAATGTGTTCTGGTTGAAGTATAATTGTGTTATCACATATAAGGCGGTAGATTTTGTCTTAAATATTTACTTATTTAGTGTTTTACTAAGGCGAAGCGAGTGTATAAATGATTTTGGCTGGGTTTATTAAATCAACGGCGACACTTGCACTTAAAAGCATCGCGCTGCTGGCTTTTTGTCGCGGTGACCATGTTGATGTCACCGTGCCTGTGAACACGTGACATTTAAAAATTTCTTGTCAACGTGATAAATCTCGGGTGTTAAATTGACTGTTTAGAGTCACCGTTCGAATGGACTCTTTAGAGTTACTGTTTGAATTGACTCTTTAGAGTCTCCAATGCGCGCTGGTTCTTAGATATGACCCAGCCTAAGGTATTTCCATTCATAGGTATACATTTGTAACAAGTCTAAGATTAGTTTTTGACTCATGAAATCTGTAATCTCGATTCTTAATATGGACTTACGTTGTTAAATATTATTCTTATATAACAGTTCTTGAAAATTAAATTTGAAAAGGGTCCCCTGATTACCAAAATCTTAAATGAACCCATAAATTTTATAATATTCGTTCTAATTTTGTTCACGTATAACTGGGAAATCATATTTTAGCACGCCTTCGTGTTAGTACTATGAATAATGATAAGTGAATCTCTTGTATGTTCCTTGAGTGAATTTTAGTGATAATTTTGAAAAGTTTAGGTTTTTTTTGTAGTCAAAATTAGGCTGTTTGATTTTTTTTGCAAAATACATTGCGTGAATTATTAATATTTGCAAGTAACTGATCAGAATACACGTCTCTTTAAAGAAGATGGCGCCAATTTATGCACCAATTTGGTCCGATTTCAAGTAGTATCATTTGGTTATGATGCCACTTGGATGAATATATTTAGTAGACAAATAGTTATTACAATTTTCGTGTATAGTCTTTATATAAGATACTGATTTGTAAGACAATAAACTTAAATAACTTTATAATAATTTCGGCAATGACTACAGTATTTGGTTGTATTGATCTTAGATTGCCACTGATGGAATTTGTTATTATTCATCTCAGTTTTTCCCAACCTGTGGTCCGTGGAACCGTGTGTCATCTGGGGACCATGCATAAATGCTAATAATACCTAAAACGAATACCTAATCTGATTTTTTTTACATTTATTTTAATGAGGTCAGTGGTATGTAAGGATCTGTTAAAACTTTACTTGAATTCCTAGGGATCGCTGTTGAAAGAGGTTGGTTATCTATACGGAAGCGTTTCTCTATGTTCGTGTTTTACTTTTGACTGTATTATTTCTTGACAGTGTTTGACAATAAAGAATTCAGTTGCAGTTTTTATCCATGGATGATTTTTTAAATTATCCGTTATAAACAAATCAATTGATTATATTATACATAAAATTTGTCAATTTTTTAGATTGCAATTAATTATTTTAGAATAGTAATTAGTTGAAATTTTAATTTGGTATTTTTTTAAATATTGTACCTGGAAAATTATGATTTTTTTTTCCAAAGTGTTTTAGTACATCAGCGGTAGTAAAATGCTTCGTGCTAAATTCGATCAATTGTATTTATAGTGAAATTTTTGATCATTTTTGTTAGCTATGAACTACCAAAATGCTTTCTATACAATTTTTTTACAACTTCAATCGAAAAATGTATACAGAGCGAGCTGTGTTGCTCAAATGTCGCTCGCATAATAATATTTTACTACCATTTTATCTCAGTATTTATAATTACATGTATATAATATGTATGCTTGTTACATAATAATAGTCATAAGTAGTCCGTAAGGTCATTCCTTGATTACGTTAGCATAGTAAATTATTTATGCACCTATGTAATAATCTTGAATTCTAAATTGATTTGCTCGGTAAAATCAATTTATTTTATATAATTAATTAATGATATCATTTCATACCATTCTACTAATGAACTAATATGGTTTTTTTACGTGCAGTCAAATGAGTCCTATAGAACTGTGAAAAGTATTATTTCAATTTTGTAGCTATTTTTCAGCGTAACTCGTAAGTGTCTCCCTTTCAGAGTCTAGTTTGTAAGATGTAATCTATAAATATCGGATTGAGGTACATTATGTGAATCTTTCAACTGAAATGTGTAATAGTTGATAAGGTAGCGCGTGAAATAATACAATGTTTTATTCAGTCGGATATAGTAGTAGCAGCGTCGTCATATCGTCATTATCATCATAATTCCAGCCGTATGACATCCACCGCCAGACATAGGTCTCCCATTTGGAACTCCATGAATATCTGTCATACAGCGTTTTCCGGCGGTCTTTATAAGGTCGTCTATTCACCTTGTGGGTGACGTCCTGCGCTGCGCTTGCTGGTCAGTGGTCTCCACTCTAATACTTTTCGGCTTCGTCGTCATACTGACCGCCAATATATATTTATATGGCGCGGTCATTTGGTTGGATCCGCTATTTCTTCGAATGATGAGGCCGAACGTTGACTGGACAAGCGTCACTCAACGTCCAACTAGTTAGCTTCGTGTAGCACAGCCCTTTGAACAGAGCGGACGTAAAATGGCATCGAACACCTCGCACAGATAGCACTGTGTTGATATTTTTGTGATTAGTTTTACTTTAAATGGACAGTATCAACTTAACAATTCCTAAACTAGCTTAACCTAAATATATTTCGGCCTTATATCTCATTCAAGGACTATGCTATAGCCTAAATTCAGTCAAGACTTTGAACGTTACATTCAACAACTTGACGATTTATCCTTTAGTCATTCAATTAACGCACTAGTCATTCTATAAAATAGCGGATTCAACCAGATGACTGCGACATACAGCGTCTCGCTCTCTCGGACATGTGACATGACGACGCTGCTAGTCTTAAATGGAACAGTGCCCCGTCTCGCTTTGAGAGATGTCAAATGTCTCTCTTAAAACTTGCCTTTACTTGTTACTGAACAAAACAGTGTATTATTGTAATTATTTAATTTCGAAACAACTTCACCAAATAGTTCGTGCCTTTTATCAATGTAAGCCAATATGTTTTGCCACCGATGATACTTCGATATTCGCGTATTGTTTCGGCCTAATGTTTTTTTGTGGATTTGCAAGAAATGTAATATCAGAGGAGAAGAAACTAATTTATACATTTTTCTTGTATTGTGAGGTTGGTCGCCAGTGCCGCTCGGGTTAGTTCTGTTTGAACCGTGCCAAAACTGAAAATACTAAACCGGATATTGTGTCAGACATACACACATACACACTCGAAATGTTATATTTTTATATCGCTATAGATGCTTTTCGTGTAAGCTTTGTAATGTAAGTTTTGAGCATATTCTCAGTTGAGGTTGAATGACAAGTCCGAACTCTATGTACATATGCAATAATAGAATATATCCTGAAATACTTAGGTTATAATTGTTTTGCTGTAGAAATTTGGTGTCGCGCTTAAACCACTGCGCCGTTTTCGGTAAATTTCCTATGTAGTTTGGTGAGAAATAAGGAAAAGCTTATCCTTTATAGGAGAATTTATCAAAAACTGTCCGTATAAATTAAGAAATTGGATTTGTCACCTCCTAAACCGTATACAGATGTAATATGAGGATCTATAGATATATTTTCTATTTCAAATAGAGTTATGTGTAAAGTGAATATTTTCTCTCGAAGGTTATGTGAAGTTTTTGTGCTACTTTTTTATTATTTTTATACCGGAGAATTGTATACAATATTAAAAAATGTTTATATATCTAGGGAAGCTGGGATTCAGTTCTCTTTTAATGTATGACTTGAACAAATTTGTATGATTTTGACGAAGTACGGTTAGTTTAAATCATTCATAAGACAGCGCCATTTTCTGAAACAATCTGAATCTAGAACAGTTTTAGGTGTAGAATGTTTATTAACGGGATACTTTGTGTATCAAATTGAAATTGTGCCGGCAACACATCAAAAATGCGGACTGTGGTGCGATTGTCCATGGGCAGCAGTGTTCTCTTACCATAGAGAGACCCACCTGCTCCGTTGTCGGCTGTAACACGACGTTGATTCGTTAGCAATATATGATTTAAGGCTATAGAGCACTGTAATTTGCTGTTTATGTAAAGACTGAATTTACCTATGAATAGTTGATTTTTATAAGTAAAATTTGAAAGATACTTTTGTATGTTAATTAATATATCAACAGTATCTGTCTTTGATTTAATCAGTCTCAAAATTGTATCATTTTGAATTGCGATTAAACAGAAATAAAACATTATATATCTAAGATTGTTTTAGGTTTTTATAAGTAATATAGCAAGATAAGATTTAAGTCAGTTCTGAGATGAACATAAAATTGTTTCAAAGGACACTGGCGCCATCTTGGATATTTTAAATGAAATAGATTTGTTTCACAATAAAATTCTTTTTTCTTAAAACGCTAGTCAAGTGTTTCGTTACCTACAACTGTTTATATATTTTGTAACTTATATGTTATATAAGAATATTAAATCGGTACTGTCTTTCAAATGTTCTATTATTTAATTCCTTATTAAACAATTTTTTTATTGTATAGCGGGCAGTGGAGCAGGTAGGTCTCTATGCTAAGAGATTACCACTGGAAATGAACAACCACGCCACATAGTGCTTTGGTTGTGTTGCCAGCTTTTTAGGTCGCTTGAGCGGTACTATTTCAAGGACCTCGAATTTGACACTTAAGTAACCTTTACACTGTCGATAGAGTCCAGTTTTATTTGCAAGTTGAGTGAAATCAAACACGGTAATATTAAAATACCATTTTTTTGTATCATAAACATTGTAAATATACAAAACTTCAAAATATTCAACATCTAGAACAGCAGCAATAGACAACAATAATCTCTAAGAAATAAACATTTAGAATAATTACAATAAAATAGACATTATATTTGACTTAGTAAAATGTTATTGTATACTCTTTATGCGTAACACTTTATACGTTACACAGATAACAACTAAAAAAAAGAACAACTGATTTATATAATTTTGTTAGAAACAGATACATGTTAACAAGATCTTATTAAACTTAAATAAATAAGAAAATAGTCAATTTTATTTACAGATACGAATTATATACGGACTTGTAATTTTTCTGTAGTCTATAGTCAGTTTCATAATAAAGAATCACCATTGTTTATTTACTAATATTTTTATAACTTATCACAATATATTTGATTAAAAATTCTCACAAAAAGAAATTAAAATTATTGTGATGATACGTTTAGTTTTAAATATTGAAATGAGTAATACAAGCATAGGATAACAAAAAACAACAGAATTGTAATGACTAGGTGCGTCCACAGACAAAATAACGCAGACTAGATTGGAATTTTTTTGATTAAACGTCAGTCTAATTATTAAACATATATAATAAACGTGATAAACATAACTTTAACAAAATTATAAGACTAATAGTTATTTTGTACTAACCAATGCTTAGTTTAAAGACTCTAAAGTTTTTTTTATGGTAGGTATAGCTGAAAAGATGCAGGCGGGTCGCCTCTATAGTCAGATATTACCGGCGTCCATGGACAACCGCGCTTCCGAAATGCTCACTCGCTCAGCGAAACAGTACAAGTACCGTTTTACGCTGAGTATGCTGTGAGTTTGGTCAGTTGTATTAAGTGAGCAAGTAGGATTACACTTTTAAAACATCAACGCTCAAAATCAGCGCTGCCAGCTACATTTATATAACCTACAGGGCCATCCACCAAGTGTCACGGTGGGATTTAACGTATAAAATAGTTAACTTATCAAATAGCACCTTAAAAATTATGTAAAGTATTAATAAAAACTTATTTATACATCTTTGAGCAGGTCATTTACAGCACACATGTTTATTCAGAGAAAATAACAGATTTCGTTAATCTTGGTTAACCCAGCAAAGTCACAAATTCCAACTACTTGAGGTTTAGTGGAATTCGCGCAGCTATATAAAAATATGACGAGTTTTTCGCTATTAAACCCCATGTGGTGGATTCATAATTAATTGAAAAATCGAGTCAAGTATGACAAATTTCGTCAAAGTTGGTTAACCAGCTTTAAAAAGGTATTATTTTCTCTAAAACAAAAGCTTTATTACATAATAACACATTCAATAATTTCAATACATTGTGATTTCATATTCATCCAGTCAGGCATACTGACTGTATTCCGAGATCTTAATATTCAATTCATACAAAAATCCATCTATTACGTTTTCTCCCTGATTGTATTTCATTGTTCTAAACATCTGTCTACTTTTAAACAACAATGAAAACTCTAATTTAAGATTATAATTTTTAAAACTACAAAAATAACAAATCTTAAAACCTAGAGAATATTCTATGACAAGCTCATTTTATTTTTCACTAAGTTTATTGGAATTTTGCTCAAATAATAATTTATTACAGATTTTTTTATGCAGAACTGAATCACTGAAATAGCTTGTCAGTTTTAAGGTACATTTTTCATTTAAATATCACAACGATAGTCCCGTTCAACTATTTAACAATAAATACAACATCGCTGTCCTTCTCCATTTGCTCCTCCAAGAGCGAGACAGACATACCGGTCTGGCAACACAGCTCGTCCATACAAACTAGCCCGTTGTACGTACGAACGCATGCGCTGTGGGAACTACGTACAGAGGATGCGTCATTGTGGACGGTTACGGGGTACTATGGAAGAAAATATTACTTGGATAATTTATTGAAACTAAATAAATATTACTAGAATATCAATATTACAATACTATTTCTTGATAATAAAAAGAAACTTCTTTAATTTCCCATGGGAGAGCCATACTAAACCATATGCTCTTGCCACGAGCTCACAGAATACCTGCGTGAAACAATACGACGACGGAGCCAGCCCAATAAGTACATCAGTATATACTTTAGCATGGCTCTCCCGCGGGTGTGGCAGTATTACGACACTTGGCCGGCCACTGTCAAGACCTTCCAGGGATCGAGTAAATTGTAATTGTCGGAACCGGGATTGGAATCTGATTCCTCTGGCTACGTCTGTTAGACTTATTAAACAACTTAGCTACAAGGTTCTCAAAAGCCTTTGCGTTAGTTACGGCAAAAATTAATCTTCGAGCCCTTCTACTAGCGTTGAGCTGCAAAGGCCGCCCTGGCCTGTGCCAGTAGCCATTTTAAAAAAAAAACCTCACCTTATACACCCTTCTGATCAGCCCCTCCAGCACTCCGAAGAGAACCAACTTCCTCTCGTTGATGGCCAGCTCCTGGGGTTTCATTCGCCTGCACAGATCTCGTATGGTGCTGCCGTATGTCATGCCCGCGTACATTCGGAACAGATCGCTAACTTTCGGCAACTGACGGGCTGGAATTCAAAGAGAGCTTTGTAAGTAAGCATGTAAATTATAGTTCTTTGGATAAGTTATGCGTCAAGGTGGAATGTTTCTATGCATTTCGAAGACCGTTATTTTAGCCTTATTATTCAGAGAATATTCAACAACCTTTTCTAAAAAGAGACAAAACATTTTGAGTTTTAATTTATTATTTAATTTGGATAAGGAATGTATTCCTTACTTGTCCTTGCGCAGAACTCAATACACTGCCTTTGAAGCCCTGGACATCTCGTTAGCTGTCTCAGCTTTGGCGTTGCGCTGTAAACCTTAAATAACAAGTTTTCGTTAGAATTTTTAAAGTGAATAAATAATAAAATATTAGTTAATATGGTACTGCGTTGACCGTAGGCTCTTAAAAATGCCGCTTAAGCAACGTAAAAAGCCGGCAACACAACTACTAAACTGAATGTAGCGCGGTCGTCCATGGACGGCGGCATTCCCTTACCATATAGGAGACCCACCCACATGCTCCCTTGTCGCTATATCATACAAAATGGCAACTTTTAAATGATTACATAATTTTATTTGGCGATACTGTCAAGTCGCAATATTCTTGTAAATTATCCACACTAGATAATACAAAAAAACTTACAGCACAGTACTGGAAGATTGGCACTAGCGTAACGACTCCGTAGTAGACCAGATTCTGGACGCAGGCGCGGACCAAGCTGATCTCAACGTCGGTCAGTGCGGCGATCTTTGAGACGTGATTGAAGCCGTCTATATATGGCAATATCTGAAAACGACAAATATACACATTAGTTTAATTTTAATCATTATTATATATTAAACACTATAAACACCTACAATGTATTATTATCTATGTTACTTTTGAGAGAATAGTGTCAAAGTCAAAGATCTTTATAAGGTAAATTATAAACGAACCCGATAACTCAGGCTTCACGGTAGACCTATTCAACCACTTTGCTACGAGGCTCTCAAAAGGCTTTCGCTGAGTGAGTGCGGATATCGGAGGTGCCAGATATTGTCGCTTAAGCGGCATTCTTTTACCAATAGGAAACCTACCTGCTCCGTTGTCCGCTTTTAATTATGTTTAACCACCGTAGGTCTCCGAGCGAGTTAAATGAGCGTAAATGATTTATTGATTAATTAAATAGGCATCTTCAGTGTTGCGTTCAAAAGATTTTCTCGTACGCAAAAATGCTTACATATTAATTCGCACAGCAACGAGATGGAAACATGATTATTTATAAATGTACACTTAAGGAAATTGTCGGGGTGCGGCGGGTTTAGTTTGTATTCATGAAGACGTTAATGCAGAATTAGAATGAGTAATTTACATTTTTATATTTCTTATTAATAAGGAATTACACAGCGTAGCGTGTTGTGTACC
Organism: Delias oraia; assembly: GCA_018230265.1. Taxonomy (NCBI): domain Eukaryota; kingdom Metazoa; phylum Arthropoda; class Insecta; order Lepidoptera; family Pieridae; genus Delias; species Delias oraia. The sequence goes on from DWCF01005594.1 coordinate 11,566, forward strand.
CTTGTTGTTTCGACACAAGTAGCTTTGATGTTTAATAAAGTTTATGCATAATTCTGATGAGATAAATAATTGTACTATTTTCTTGTTAACTAGTTTCAAAATTTTACATTTTTATATTTCTTATTAACAAGACAAGTTTCGTTCGGTGGCGGTAGTCGTGCCACTTTCGGAGATTATTCGCACCCCCTGCCCCGCCGAACACACAGCCGCTACCGTAACTAAGACTAGCGGAGCTGCCGGGAACTAGGGGCCGTAACTGGGCCGCTGGATCCAGATCGCTCAAGATCGCAGCGGGTGGGCGTCTTTGGGGGAGGCCTATGTCCATTGGACTTAAATGGGCTGATGATGATGATGATGAAGACAAGTTTATAAATAATTCCAGGAATACAAAATATAGGTACTAAGTTTTATGATTATTCATACCTCGATCAACAATTCTTTCTTGCTGTGGCAATAATATGATTGTGACGACTCATTTTTTGTTTTTATTTTTCTTTACAACGAATAACAAACAGGTTTTGAGTTAATCATAAATTGTTTGGCAATATTAAAAACAATTGAAGAAGTGTAATAATGGAGTAAAACGTAATTTACGTAACGTAACATCATCAAAATCCTCTTTAAGTAACACATTTCGGATTCTAAAGAGCTTGTAAATAAAGCGTTAACCGTTTTTTATGGTTTAACGGGAAACCGAGTAGGCGGGTCTCCACTACCAAGTACTGTTTCACACTGATATTGTGTGAGCCAATGGTATTACTTCAGACGAGAACACCTAAGTGTAACAAGGTGGGTCTCCCACGTAAGACAGTGTTAAGACACTCGCACATTGCTTTCGTTGAGTTTTTTGACTGACAGCTGGACGTTTTGTGACGTTAATATATGTAGTCAGTTTGATTTCAATTGTAATGTTTGGTTTTGTAAGCTACCTTCAATTTCACTAATTATTTATAAAAGTTGTTTACGATCATTAAACGGCGCCCGCGCAGTCTTGCGGAAAGTTATTATCTATGATCCGTGGGATTGGACGCCTTCAAAACCAGGTTTGACATATCAAATTTACATGCAAATGTAGTCTATGAACTATAAAAAGAAGAATTTGATGAATTTTAATATAATAAAAATAAAATATAATAAGGTATGATTAATTTAAATTATTTAATAAATAAAATGGTGGTCAATCTTAGAATTATATCTGAATTTATAACCCAATTCATATTTAACTATTCTCATAGTAGGCATTAAAAAAAACTGACAAACTTCAAGGGAATTATTTAAAACAATTTATTAACTCCAATATTATTAACATCATAACATAATTAATAAATATTATCTAAAGATATCCAATGCCCCCGCGCATAATGGCGCATAAAAAGTGAGATTTATTGCTTGTCTCAAATTTATATAAATTTCACAGTTCATTCGTGCGAAAATTCTTGACAAACATCTTACCGATATATACTAATTTGTATAAGCATTGAATTATAGTTCTGTCAGATGACAGGTAAAACTACTCAGCTATATATGTCTTGACACGCCCATAACGGTTAGGAGACACGGGCCCCTTAAAATGATAACCTCAATCCGAGATGTCAATATCCCGCTGTACATCAATTACCTACCCTAATATAATACCAGTAATAGAAACTGTAAACCTAAAGTCTAGTGTAGTGTTCAGCAAACTTTTTGTGTTCAAGGTGATATGAAAAATATAATATATAAAGATAAACCACAAACAAAAAAACACGTTATTAAATTATTAATCATCATTTATTTGCAAAATTAAACAAAAATCTTTCGCTGTTTTGCTCGCGTGAACACATATATATGTGTATCCGAGTATTTTATTACCCTTACTTATTACTTAACAAAGTTTATAAGAGAGCCTTATTTTCTGAGACACACCAATTTGCCGTACCTTGCGGAATACTTTTTTTATGGTATAGGTGACAACGGAGCAGGTGAATCTCCTATATGGTAAGAGAACACCGCGTATGGTCAACCGCGCCACAGTCCGCGCATTGGTTATACTGCCGGCTTTATACACCGCTTAAGCGAAATTTTTAAAGGGCCTCCGATATCCTCACTCACTCAATGAAACACAGTAGAAATACCATTTCAAGTATAACTACCGTTTCACGCTGAGTATTCTGAGAACCCGTGGTATCACTTCCGACGGGCCGGCCCAATTAGTGTGTATATGTTTCAGCATGGCCCTCCCACGGGTGAGTATATTATAACCATTGTAAAACTTCGTATGCATTATGTATTATAAGGCTGTATAGAAAAGAAAAAAAAATGTGTTGAATAGTCCTATTATTGGTAAAAACTATATTTATATATGCTTT
>DWCF01005595.1:0-13913 GCA_018230265.1 Delias oraia
AGATGTATCAGGTTCGAATCCCGGTCCGGGCAATTATAATTTATTTGTTTAAGGCATGACAGTGGCCGGGCGAGTGTGTTATTACTGTCGCACCCGTGCGAGAGCCATGCTGAAGCACATGCAGACACACTAATAGGGCGGGTTGTCCGAAGTGATACCACAGGCTGACAGAATGCTCAGCGTGAAACGATAATTGTACTTAAAACGTGTCCTCTGTTGTGTTTCGCTAAGTGAGTGAGTATATCGGAGGACCTTAAAATGCTGCTTAAGTGGGGTAAACAGCCGGCAACACAACCAATACGCGAACTGTAGCGCGTTTGGTGATGGATGGCGATGTTCTCTTATCATACGAGAGACCCTCCTGCTCCGTTGAACGCTATACCATAAACAACCTTTTTATAAATATGGTAACACGAACTCTCGAGACACGCCCTTAATATTCACATAACCTTTGGATTTGTCCTTCACCTTTATTCTGAACTAGGTCACGATTTGCACATTCACTTCCTTGAATTTTCATCTAAAAGTTATACGTTTATATTACTTAACAAGCTAAATCGAATTTTTGCAATTTCGTTACATAATTTTTTATTTATTTCAATAAATTGGATTTACAGTTTGTTTCGCGGGTTCTAATTCGGTCTGGGTAGGCTTGGAACCGGAAGTAGAGTCCATGACGTTCAAAAGTGATTGTAAATCCTAATTGAAAAATAAAAAAATATATTTTAAAACAATCTTATTCATTCTGATTATTCATTCATTACAGATACCATCAACACATAAAAAAATAGAATACTTACAGTTTTTTTTACTAACTATGCTTAGTGTTAGTGTAAATACAGTGCAGTCGCGATGTAGCCTGCCTTAATATATTTTTTTCTATAGTGGACAACGGAGCAAGTCGGTCTTTTATATGGTAAGATATAACTGCCGCCCACGGAAAACCATACCAGAGTCCGTGCATTGATAGTATTGACGGCTTTTTACTTCTCTCAAGCGGCCCTTTTAAAGGTCTCCGATGTCCTCAGTAACTCAGTGAAACAGTTCTGGTTTCACGCTGTTTCACGATGGTATTATGTGCGTCAGCAAAGCCCTATATATTGTCTATAACCTAAATTATTATATATATATATATTTATATATATAACAGCTTAGCGGTGTTAAAAGCCGGAAACACAACCATTGCAAAATTGTGGTCCAGTTGTACATAGCGGCGGCTTGTCAGGCTCCCTTTCTACAGTCACTCGGGCTAGTGTCCCGGTTTTCTCCCTCTTAGAAGGGAATAACAACAGAAGATTGATTCATAAATCAATCTCCTATTGTCAGATTGTAGTTTACAAAGAATTCTCATAAATTAAGAGCAATTAAAATTGCATTGTTAATTGGATCTGAAGCAATTATTTATTATTATTGTACTCAGTTTTTTTTACTAAAACGGTGGCAAACAAAGAGGCTCTTCTAAGATTAGCGGCCAACCGCCCATGGACATACCTATCTCTTCATTAAGGATTCCTAAGTCGCATTGGTTTGGAAATACCTCTACAGACAGCATTCCACAGAATGGTGGTGCGCTAGACACTTAAAATGGCTCAGTTGTGTAACGACAGACATCGAACTACGAATGAAACATTGTATTCTGCCTCCATGTTCAATGATAAAATTCAGAACATATGATATATAATGAACATTCTTCGTGATAAATGCGATAGCAAGTGCAGGGTGACATGCCTCACTTCTCTATAATATATAAATTTTTATCCGGACCAGGAATCTATCCCTATTATACCTGTCGCTTTATATTAGACTTAACACCCCATAGCTACGAGGCTCTCAACGGTTTCCCTGCGGTTATTTATGTAAATTTCATCGTACTGACACTGGTTGAATTGTGACAAAAGCCTTAAAATGTACAAAAATAATAATATTGTTAGTTAAATAAATAATTCAAATGATAAATTAAAGTATTTGTATTTGCCATTCATTTTATAATGTATGAATTCTAAAAATTTTGAGGTCAGAGACCCTAGAATAAATTATTATCCCAAGGAAAAGATGAGCAGATATTATGAAACTAGTTTAAATAATTTGAAATTACAAATTCCTATCCTGTTAAATGGGTTCTATGACCGCGTCAAATGCTTTTTTAAATGTCAACACTAGATTATGGTAATTTATAAATAAAAAATATTTTATTTATTTCATCATTTTTGAAATAAAATTCAATAAATACTTTTAGATACTGGGTATTACAATAGTTTATGGATTATTTTTATTATTTTGTTAATTCATAGTTTAGAGGTGTTCAAAGTACTGTTTTGATAAAATTACACATTAAAAAAATGTGAATTGATAAATAAAAATCTACTTAACTATTTATTATATGGAGGACTTTAAGGCAGGTGGAAGCTGATGGTAATACCACCATCCTTGGATAACCGCACCTCGGTTAAGATTTAGTTGTGTTATCGGCTTTTACTGCCGCTGTAGGGCAAAACTAAAGGTGAGCCTCCAATATCACCCATTCACGAGTACAAATACCTACTACTACATCACTGGTATTCTGTGAGCCCGTGGTGTCAATCTGGATGTGCCGGATTGAACGTGGCAGTATGACTCTTCCACAGCATAACTACGAAAAGTAGATACTTTATTTTTAAGTGATAAAGATTCATTTTATATATTCGAATATAAATGAGAGTCTTAGCGCCCTCTATCAAAAATAAAAAGTACTACAACAAAGGTTTTATTTTGTAGCCTCGATTGCAGATAATTATCTTAAAAATAGATGGCGCTTTTCACAAAATTATTAAAAAGTTAATTTGATTTAAAATAAATAAATTATTATGTTACATGATTATTAGTTACAGTTCTGTATTTATTTATTTAAAAGATATAAACTTGAAAGAGTTATTATAATATGCAATTTGATATTACTAAACTTGTTTATACTCAATTATTACTGAAATTTATTTATTTTTATTAAATTATTTAGTTTATTTAATATGTTACTATTTTACTCTTTATAAAACTAACACAGTTTTTTGGTATAATTGTGTTACTTCTGAAATGTATTTTTGATTGATAATATTTGAAATCTTGAAAATATGATTTTTTATTTATATAGTAGAAAACGGCATAGCAGTGTTCCACTGTTCTGATATAAGGTATCACCTCCGCCCATTGGCAAACGCGTTGTAATCCGAGCTTTGATTGTGTTGCCGGCCTAAAAGTCACTTCAGTGTCAAGCTTAACACAGTACAAGTAATCTAGTAATTACTTAGCTGGTGGTATTATATCGCACAATTCGACCCAATTTGTGCGCTAGTATAAGCTTCGGAGTGGCACTCCCACAGAGGGGACAGTGTTAAGACATTCCCCTGGCCACTGTCAAGATTTTCCAAACGCCATACGCAATTATAAATAATTATAATATTATAATTTAGTTATAAAAGCATTTCAAACAAGCTAGAATCCATTAAAAGAAGTTGTCTAACTAGTCATGAATTCGTCTCGCATTAGTGTTTTAAAAAACCGGTTTTTGAGTTATTTTCAAACAAAATAAATATTCCTTTTTTAATGTTACTATCAATAGGTCTCCTAAAGACTGACGTAGTTGTGACTTTCCCCGGGCATTGAGGTTTTCCTGTAAATTTTCACAATTTCGTCGCGCCTTTTCCACAACCCACGATTGGCGGAAGTGTCGTGACGTCATCGCGCCCACGCGGTCCGTATGACGCAACCCGATCGATAATATATCCATCCTTTTCATTCGTATTGAACGTTAGTTTTCTCTCTTTCGCGTAACAGCATTCCCAAATTCGAAAATCGTAGGCTCCGTCATGCGTAGCGGATCGTTCGCCAATCTTGAATGTAGCCCTGGCGATAATTTTGTGATTGTTTATTTACAAACCATTTTAAGTTCACTTTATTAATCTAATATATACTAATATAAATAGCAATTTTTTATAAAAACAAATAAAGGCGTTTCAGAAAAAGGGAAAGCCATGCTGATGCATTAGGGCCGGCTTGAGTGAACTCATACTCATAGGATAACGACGTGAAACAGTACGGATACTGTGTTTTGAGTGAGTAAGGATACTGGAAGTCCATCAAGTTGTATCGGTTAAGCGGCGTAAAGCCGGCAACACAACCAAAGCGTGGTAGCTTGCTCCATTATGCGGTATATAGAAAAAATTGCATAATGCTATGCTTTTGTGTAGCGGGCAATTCTATGAAACTTATTCATAATATATGAGTCAGCTTTTTCGCAATCACTGTGTTATATTTCTTTGAATTCGTTACTAGACGAAATATATGTAGTGTTTCCCTTAAAATACTGTTTGTCTGTATATTTTGATTTGTATTATATTGTTTTGGATTTATTATTCTTCTTCCGGCTTTGGAAGAGTTTGACAGTGACCAAGGGCTCACAAAAACCAGCTTCAAAACATTTGTAATATATAACTAAGTGAGTGAGTCCCGTGAAAATTATACCGCTCAACTGACATGAAAAACCGGCAACACAATCAAAACGCAGAGTGTGCTTGTCCTTTGGCGGTGATCTCTTTACATAAAAGATACCCACTTCCTCCGTTGCTATACAATATAAAAATGTATGAAATTAATAATTAAAATATATCAAATAATCTACTAATGTTATAAACGCGAAAGTATAAGTATTTTTTTTTGAAAAGACTAGCGCTGTCGGCATAAGGCCTCCACAGCTTCTCGCAGACTTTTGGGGCGAGAAATAAGTATAAGTATTAATGGATGTTTGTTACTCTTTCACGCAAAAAATACTAAACAGATTTAAACAGAACTTTACAATAATATAGCACATATACCAAATAACATATAAGGAATTATTTATGGTGATATTGTGTAAATTGGTTAAAATATAATTTAAAATGTCACGTTTGTCGGACGAGGTATATCGGGCAAAATGACCTCTGCCGAGTCTACTAGTAATTTATAAACTGTAGTGTGATTCTGAGAGTCACGTAACGAAGTGGTTTATAGGTCTACCACAAAGCGCGAGGCATCAGGTTCGAAGCCCGGTCCGGACAATTAAAAATTATAATTTAATTTATAATTTATTCAGTATCAGGTGAGCTTGGCCACTGTTATGCTTCCAGACAGACAGAAAAAATCGTTTTTTAATACTGTCACACCCGTGGGAGAGCCATGCTGAAGCATATGCGGGCGCATTAATTGGGCCGGCTCGTCCAAAGTGATAGTACGGGCTCACAGAATACTTAACATGAATCGGTTCTTGTACTAAGTTTCGCTGAGTGACTGAGGATATAAAAGGGCCTTAAAATGTCCTTTAAGTGGCGTAAAAAGCCGGCAATACAACCAATACGCTAACTGTGGCGCAGTTGTCCATGGGCGGCGGTGTTCTCTTACCATATATCACTCGTTTGTCCGTTATGCCATAAAAAATGTGATAAAATCCATCTCTAATTGTCAAGTAAATCGATTTATGGACAACGCAATATAATAAATATAAATCTTGCTGATGAAAAATTTATACATAACTTGGCACTATTTTTGGCAATCTTTATATTCTTGAAAAAGTAGAAAATAGTATTAAGTTATTCAGGCTTGATGACGTCAATAGTTCCAGATTCTATGTTAATGTTAATATATAGAATTATACCACTTTGGGGCGAAAAATCCGGCAAATAAGGCTTTGGCGCGGTTGTCCATGGGCGGTGGTGTTCTTTTACATTATATTTTTTGATTAATATGAGATAGCAAATGAGTAGGAGGCATTCATGGGATAAGCGGTCATCTACCTTTGGGCAACCTTAGCATCCGCTGGGTCGCCGCTGCACTGCCTTAACGCATAGATTAATAAAAAAACATAATAGGATAATAGCTCCCTATATCCTATTGGTTTCGAAATACCTTTGCAGTTGATTCCACTGAGTAGTGGCGCGCAGAATGCCTTAAAATGCCCTCATGTCGTGAAAAGGCAAATATTGAGGTGATACGGATAAAAATTTATATTCTGCCTCGAATTTAAAAAAAAAACATCTGCTATAAATAATAATATAACTTTATACTGACAAGTTAAAAAAAATTCTTTAAGTAAACGATATAAGGAAAGGGTATAGTTTAGTACACGCAAGAAAATATACATACTCTGCCCTTTTTATTTTTTTATGATCATACTATAGTGGACAACGGAGCAGGTGGGTCTGGTATGATAAGAGAACACCGCCGCCCATGAACAACTGCACACTCCGCGCATTGGTTCTGTGTGTGCCAGGTATTTACGTCGCTTAATTTGCATTTGTAAGGGTCTCCGATATACTAACTTACTCTGCGAAACACAGTACATGTACCGTTTTACGCTGAGTATTTTGTGAGCCCGTGGTATCACTTTCGATGAGCCTGCCTAATTAGTGCATCATTATATGCTTCATCGTGGCTCTCCCACGGGTGCGACAGTATTAAGATACTCGGCCGGCCACTGTCAAGCCCTTCCAGAGACCGAATAAATTATAAATTAAATTATAACTGTCCAGACCGGAATTCCAACCCGGTACCTCTTGCTTCATGGTACACTTTAAAAACCCAATAAGCTACGAGGCTCTCTGTTAGACTATTTTTTCCTTGTCTTTGACCTTTGAGTAAATATATAGAAATAAACGATCTATATGTTGTAAAATACGTAAGCGGCCTTGTTTTTTGAGATGCGTCTGATCTTAGTCTAGCCAAGTTGGAGCCAGCGCGTCTGATACCTATTAATTCACATTGCGGTAAGTATCGACCGAATTTATGGGAAACCGTATTCTTATCTTATAACATAATTCGTAAACATATAAATCTTTACAATTCAATCATATTTCTGAAAGAATAGAAATTTTACGAGAAACCCTATACAAAGATTTTTTACCCTTGTGAGAGCCATGAGAGCATTTGCTGACGCAATAATTGGGCCAGCTCATGCGAAATGATACCATAAACTTACAGAATACTCAACGTGAAACGGTACTTGTTCTGTGTTTCGTAGAGTGAGTGAGGATATCGGAGGCCTATAAAAGGGTGAATTTATATTGTCTCAAAATTGAGTTCATTAGATCACAGAATATTACTTGTACAAGTGAGGATATCGCAGGTAAATCAGTTTGGTTTACCACTTACATGAAGTAAAAGGCCGACAACACAATCTAAGCATTGATTATGGCGTAGCTATCCATGGGATGTAATTTTTACCCGCTTACGCCTTAATTAATGCTTTATATAGTCAAAAATCACTCTAAATTAAGTCACTATTTTTGATAGTATCGTTACCATGGTAACAAATAACTATTGACTGTGTCATTTATGAAATGTAAATTTTAGCCAAGTCGTGTTAATATGTTTGCGTGCTTCGCTTAAGTATAAATTCAAAATTAATATTAAATTCTAGGAATCTTTTTTTTTCTATAGCGGATAACGGAGCAGGTGGGTGTCCTATATGGTAAGAGAACACCGCCGCACATGAACTACCACGCCACAGTCCGTGCATTGGTTGTGTTGCCGGATTTTTACGCCACTTAAGCGGTACTATTTTAAAGGGCCGATATCCTCACTCACTCTGCGAAACATAATACAAAAACTATTTCACGCTGAGTATTCTGTGAGTCTGGGGTATCACTTCGGAGGAACCGTCCCAATTAGTGTTTCAGCATGGCACTCCCACGGATGAATCTAGATATTTAATTCAAATACGAAATGTAGACGAAAAATACTAAACCTGTGGTAGAGCCATACTGTTTATGATTTAATACCATTGATTCGACTAATAAGTTTAAGGTTTTTATTGTCTATAAAACGTGTAGGCGCTAAGTCACCCGTCTCTCTCGCCTTTTCTCGTAAGCAACTATTTCGAGCTCCATTGATAAATGACGTCGGTCGAGTTTTCTTATTTGTACTCTCAACATAAATACCTAAAGGGCAACTTAAAATATTATATTACATAATATTGAGAGCCTCGTAGCAAGTATTTTTATACGTCTACCATGTAGAGGTATCAGGTTCGAATCCCGGTGCGGGCAATCATTTATTCGGCTACGACTTGACAGTGGCCAGACAAGTGTATTAATATTATCACACTCGTGGCAGAGCCATTCTGAAGCACATGCTAATGCACCAATTGGTCGGGTCGACAGAAGTGATACCACGGGCTGACAGAATGCTCAGCGTGAAACGGTAGTTGTTTTTGAAACTTTACCTCTATTGTATTTCGCTAAGTGAGTGAGTATATCGGATGGCCTTAAAATTCTGCTTAAGTGGCGTAAAAAGCCGACAACACAACGAATGCGCGAACTGTAGCGCGTTTGGTGATGGGTGGTGGTGTTCTCTTATATGCTTTTTTTATTTATTTTTGTCAATTTTTTAAAACTGTAACTCTTTATCAATTTAATCAAAATTGATTCACACTTTTCATTAATGTGTAATAATTTATTTTACATTAATTAATTTATTTAACAAGTTAGAATTTACTAATTTTAAAGTAACATTGTTATTCTCTTGTTATATTTTTTCTCAAATCTTTTCCACGAGAACCAAACCCACCCAAAATGTAAATGCGGTAACCATGGAGAATTTTATAAATATGAAATGAGTAGCATATAGAGCGATTCTAATAATAAACCATCCTGCGGCGACCAAATATATTCTTAGGAGCAGTCGTAGCTCGTAGCGAACTACGTAGCAGTTAAAAATAGACCATTGATCCTTTACATAACCACATTCTTATCTTCCAAATGTAAAATTTCAGAAATTGCAAACCAAATCCAATGATTTATCGTCGCTTTTAACAGGTAATGTAAGCAAACGTATGGAAGTTTTGAAAGGAAGCCTCCGCCTGACTGTACATACATGCGCGTAGGTGTTTTTGGCGGGTAGCCAGTGCGCATGCGCGGTCTAGACGGTCCGCAGTCCTGCCACCATTCTTCAGTTGCACACTGATCGTTGCCGCGGTTGGTCGTATCGTGTCTTAGCAATTTCCAATAACTGTTCAAGCAGAAAATTGTGATATTAACATTGTAATCGGAATTGTTTAAGTGTCAACAACAAAGGCTGGTTGCATGGCAGTTGTTCGAGCCAGAAATTGTTTCCGGTAGTGATCGGAGGCGGCGATAAACTGTAAACAAATAGGAAATGTACTGTAGCGATTTTTGTGAATGAATGTAAGATGGTGGACGATGAACGATTGTGAAGTCAGCGTTATGCTACACTTTTATCACCTAGAATTTGCTTATTTTCATGAAATAAACAATATTTAACACTTTTATTTCATTATAAACATAATATTAGGTGATAATATTGAAGTATAGCTTTTCATATAGTGTAGCAATATCAAAAGCTGTTTTCGTTTAAATATCAACCCATATCGGATCTCAATTAAATATAACCATTCAAATGTTTGATTGTAGTTAAAACTCAGTAAATTTATCCAAAATAGCTTTTAATTACTACAAAATTAATTAATTTTTATTATTAATTTAATATAAATATGTTTATTTGACAAGTATTCATAATTTTTCATTTTCAATATAGGTTAGTTTATGTTAGATTTGAGAATTAATCCCATAGTTTATTTACATTTGATGCTAGTGGATAATCGTAATGACAATCAATCACTTGTTATGATTTATCTCTTCTTTAATTTTTATTACGGTATAGTTACGATAAATACTTTATATATTCAGTATAAATCTAGTAAAAACTTTAATATAAATATCGCAAAAATTTAGGATTTATTAAGGATTTGACTGTGTGCGTCTGTCGCGATTAAATTTCACGCGTGTGTGCGTTGGATCGAAATGAATGAATGGAAATGACGTGGTTCGCGAAGGACGCCTGCACGGGAATTTTATCCATTAGCTAATATACAAAATATTGCCTCTGTCCCACGGTGTTTGAAATGGGGGAAAAATTTGATTGACGCGCCCCAAGCTATGTTATCTCAAAACATTGCCACGGTAAATTAACTTAAGATTTCATTCATTTTAATTGCATTTAATTAAACCATTTTTAGTATGTTAACTAAGATTTTCACTCCACTAGTGCTATGCTAAAGCATTTCCTTACGCCATCTTTGAAGCATAAGCTAACGCACTACTGGCCCGACTCGTCCAAAGTGATACTACGGGCTCACAGAATACTCAGCTTGAAATGGTAGTTGTGCTTGAAACAGTACTTCTACTGTGTTTCACTGAGTGAGTGAGGATATCAGAACCGCGGACTATGGCGCGGTTGTGCATGAGCGGCGATGTTCTTTTACTATTTAGGACTGTATGCTCCGTGGTCTGCTTTACCACATGCGTGCAATTATCTTTAATAATTCTTAATCTTTCAATTAAAATTACTATAGGTTGATTTGTTACTTCCTGGGTTAGTCGTTCCGGTTGCTTCCCCCTATATCAGAGGCTTAGAAAATAAAGCATTAAGTAATGATGCATGAAGAAAAATAAGTTGCATTTATTTTATTATTTTATTCTCTAGCGGACAACGGATCAGGTGGATCTCCTATATGGTAAGAAATAACCCTCGCCTATGAACTAACGCGCGTCACTGTCCGCGCATTAGTTGTTTTGCCGACCTTTTACGCCGTTTAAGCGGCACTTTTAAAGGCCTCAGATATCCTCACTTACTCTGCGAAACACAGTACAAGATCCGCTTCAGGCTGAGTATTCTGTGAGCCGTGGTATCACTTCGGGCGAGCCGACTCAATAAGTGCTTCAGGATATGCTTCTGCATGGCACTTCCACGGGTGACAAGCTTCTTTAAAAGAATCTGTGTTTCAACATTCGAACTCACAATACTTGATATGCGAAAAACATGTATATTGTGTTGTTTTAGATATCAAATCAATTAAAGTCAAAACAAATCAATTTCAGTAATTGCATTTTATAAAACAACGCGAATTAACTGGCTGTGAAATATACTTAGTACGGTAATTATATTTCTACAAATATATAAATATTTTGTAATTATAATTTAAAACTGAATTAAAGTTCTTTTTAGAATTTACCACGGATACCACCATCCCACACTGGTGGTGGTATAATTTCCTTAATTTAATCCTTTCCAATATTAAGTAAATGCATTATTAAGTATATTGAAAAATGACAGAAAATAAGTGTTTTAAAAGATAATAAATATGTTCCATAAATAATAATAAAAAATACCTATGTTCAATAAAAAAAATCATTTGTAAATAAATACTTGACAGTTTTACTTTTTTATAATTTAATCACTATTCAAATTTGTTTTTAATCAATTAGAATATAATTTTTTTTCTGAATATCAAAATGAGAGTAAAATTTTAAATTCGAAAGAACGTATAATAAATTCGTTCATTGTTAAGTTAATTTTAGGTTTATAACTGGTTCCGGTGGTAAAATGTTTTGTTTAAAGTGTTCTGTCTCGTTTATTCGATAGAAATGCACATCAGCGAGAGAGGGACAGAATGTATAAGTAAAACCTCTTTCTACTATGAATTTTCGACCTTAAATGTATGATTTATCGGACCAATCATCACGCGACTTATTCCAGAAGCCGTTTATATCCGAAAAGCTTCAATGGTCTATGAATGTTTTCTAAATTGAAACGAATGACCAATATTTACTTTTACATAATGACGATAAGTCATAATTAAATACAAATTTGTATTGTTTCGATAGGTTTTGAGTTCAAATGTGTCAAAAATTAAAAAAATTAAAATACGCACTTCCATTGAAAACTTTTTCAAGCAGTTACATAAAGAGTTGTAAATATTGATTAATTATTTATAATAAAACATGGCTGAGCAAAGAGATAAACCAAAGTCATATTCCGGTATTGAATTATATTATTAATATTATCACAAAATAAAAATTAAGGCTGTTAATATATTAGTATAAACATAATCTAAAATTACAATATACATCATACATATATATTTTTTGTATTGTATAGCGAGCAGAGAAGCAGACAGGTCTCCTTCATGATAAGAGATCATCGCCGCCAATGGACAACCGCACTACAATCCACGCTTTGGTTTTGTTGACGGCTTCTTTTTGTACGCATTCAGCGCAACAATAGAAGCATTGTTTCACACTGGTATTCTGTGAGCTCGCTGTAACTAGCCGGCTCAATTAGTCAGCATAGCTCTCTCATGGATAAGACAGTGTTAAGACGTTCGTCTGGCCACTGTTAGATCTTCTAAAGATCTAACAAATTTTATTCAGACCACGAAGATCTTAAAAATAACATTATGTATTTTTATAACTCTTCTTTCTCAAAAGCCGAAGTGATATTATAAATTATATACCTCTCATAAAGTGCTCATAGTGCCATAGTTAATCCTTGTGGTACTTTGAAAACTAGTATGTAGGACCATATAATGCCTTCGGATTATATGGTTAACTCTTTATATGCACTTAATCCGCATTCTATGCGAAACCTTAAAATCTCATTTGAGTACAATTACATTGAAGTATTTTTTTACTCTATAGCGGACAACGGAGCAGGTGTCTCCTATATGGTAAAAAAACACCGCCGCCCATGAAGAACCGAACAAAAGTCCGAGTATTGATTGTGTTGCCAGCTTTTTACGTCACTTTCTTGGCTTTTTAAGGGTCTCCGATATATTCACTCAGTCAAATACAGTACAAGTACCGTTTCACGCTGAGGATTATGTGAGCCCGTGGTATCACCTCGGACGACTAGGCCAAATTAGTACGTCAGCACGGCTGTCCCACGAGTGCGACGGTATTAAGACACTCTCCGGCCACTGTCAAGCCCATCTAGAGACCGAATAAATTATTAATTAAATTATAATTGGCCGGACTGGGATTCGAATCCCATATCTGGAGCTTTATGGTACACTATTAAAACGAGCCACGAGTATTTCACTATTGTAATGATTTTTAATGACTTTGAAACCCATAGTTATATAAATGTACCATAGATAATCAATAGTAAATACTTATTATTAAACACATAATGTTAGAAAAAAATTACAAAAAATGTTGTAAAATTTATAGGTTAAGTTTGTTTTGGAATTAGAAAGTCACGGTTTGACTCTAATTAATAACTCGATTGAAATTCTTAAACGTCTATATAAATATTAAAATAAAATCACTGTTTGTAATGCAGGAAACCACGTTCAAAAGTAGAACTTACAGATTCCTAAAAGGCCAGCAACTCATCTGCGGCCAAGCAGCTAAGCTTTATATAAAACCTTAGATTTTTTGAGGTTCTACTTATTTAGGCTATTTATATATATATATAGCCTATAGGTTTCTAACCGCATGTCCTAGGTAAGACTTTTTTGGCTTACCTATTTTCCATTAAAAAAAAATGTAATTTACAACCTAACAGGTACCATTCCCTTAACTAAATGATTGATTTAAAAAAAAGTAGCACTGCCACTTTTGAATGTGATATTACTGCTAAAAAGCGACAGCTCATAAAAGTTCAAAAGCCATTATATACTTAAGCCCTAACATTTATATATATCTGTCTTGAACATTTATATAATAAAATTTATTTGATTATATACTTAAATTTTCTTACGAGTAGTTCCATGGATACTTGTCTATTAAATTTATTGCATATGACATTTATTTTAGTGCTATACAATACTATTTCACCCGTGGGAGAGCCGAAGTGATAACACGGGCTCACAGATTACTCAGCGTGAAACGGTACTTTTATTGTATTTCGAAGAGTGAGTGAAGATATTGGAGACCCTTAAAAATGCGGCTTAAATGGCGTAAAAAGCTGGTAATACAACGAATGCGCGGACTTTGACACGATTATCCATGGGCGGCGATGTTCTCTCACCATATAGGATACTCACTTGCTGCATTGTCCATCTGCCCCTAGCTCTTTGAGAAATGAATCTTTGGCAACAAATTGCATGTCAT
>DWCF01005596.1:0-13913 GCA_018230265.1 Delias oraia
CGGCTCAATTGGTGCGTCAGCATATGCTTTATTTTGTACTCCCACAGATGAGTTTTAAGTAATGTAACTAACTCGATCCAGACTATTTATTCTTCGTGATAGTCCAGCTTTGCTTTGAGTTATTAAACACTTTTGTGCCTTTATCCAAGTTTTAACACTGAATTAATTACCATCAAGCTCAAAACTTCTATGGCCTTTTTTTAACCGTGGGAAACGAGCACGTGGTTCACCGCCGGTAAGAGATCCTCTGCCCATGGAAACCCCTAGCCCTTAAACAGTCTCGGGTCAGTTGCCGCCCTTTAAGGAATGCTCTTATTCGTCCTAAAATCATGTAAATTATATATATGTACATACACTTTTCTTTTTTTTATACACAATACCATTAATATTATTGTATAAATGAAATATTATTGATTGTGAGTAAATATATCTTACAACTAATAAATTCATTTATATATTTATTTGTATGAATGGATGTTTGTGACTCTGTCACTCAAAATTACTGAACGGATTTTAATTAAATTTTTTCAATATTACTTTGTTTATTTATCTTAGGATATAATAATCAGTTTTTACTGGTCGCCATTTGTTATATGATTTATTTACAACACTCGTTGACGTCGAAAATCAATTTATTTTATAACTATGTTTACTTTGAAGTGCTAGTGCAGAAGAAATAGCGCACAAATTTAAACGCGTCATTTTCTCCTTTTTATTATAATATGACTCATACATCAGAATAACACATAGACTGATTTTTTATGGTACAGCGGACAACGGAGCAGGTGGGTCTCCTATATAGTAAGAGAACACCGCCGCCCATAAACCACCGCACCACAGTCCATGCATTGTTTGTATTCGCGATTTTTACGTCGTTTAATCAGCATTTTTAAGGGTCTCCGATATCCTCATTCACTCATAAAACACATTAGAAGTACAGTTTCAATTACAACTACTGTTTCACGCTGGGTATACTGTAAGCCGATGGTATTAATTCGGACAAGCCGGTTCATTTAATGGGTTAGAGTATGTTTCAGAGTTGCTCTCCAACGGTTAAAATGATATATAATATTACTGAGTAAATTGTACAAAATATAATTAAGTATATCTACCGGACAAGATGCCGTCTGCCCAGTCCACTAGTAATCAAATAAATAACGCAGCTCCTTCCTTAGGTAACGGTTCAACGAAGAGACACAATAAGAATTGTTGAATTATTCTCGGCTGAGATATAACAATCCAACTGTTTTCAAACAACGCGGCCCGTTTGAAGGGCTGAAGCGAAATATTAACAATTTAATAAATTATTGAGATGGTAGATAAAATTATTCTAATAGAATACATATAAAAAGGCTTTATTTTTTATTATATCCATATAAGACAATTAATTGTAATTTAATCTTAGAAGCAAAGTAAAATGCCAATTTGTTTCTCTGTAAATAAAGTTAGCAATTTTATTTGAGTATATTTAACTTAACCTAACCAAAAATCTCACCTGTAAATAAAGAATCGACAAAGTTTATAATTGTCACCTAGATTTATACAATTTAATATTAATTAATTAAACTAAACAAAAATTATTATAACATTTTATGAACAGAACATATTTGTCTTTGACAATTACAGCTCGATTGACGCGACGCGTTATCGGTGCGCGCGCATTTACAAATTAAAGAAATATATTTCTTTACATCTATATAAATTCCTATGAACACAAGTTATGGTTTGTTTACCCCGTGGTAAAGCCGTGTAGACGCACTGACTGGCTCCGATCTTTCTTCGTAGTATGGGTACATAGAAAATCAGCTATAAATCATGGCACGCACTACCACTCTATGGAATCAGCTGCCTGCTGAAATATTTCCAAAGCAATACGACATTGGGACCTCCAAAAAAAAGAGCGTACCTATACCTAAAATGCTGACCGACCATGGTCTCCCACAGCCCTTGCAGGGCCGCGTGTGGTCCAGCCAACTGCTAGTATTATTTAATTTTTTATATTATATTGCGAACAACGGAACAGGTGGATCTCATTTATGGTAAGAGAACACCACTGCCCATTTACGACTTCGATACAGTTCGCGCTAAGGTTGTTTTTCCGCGTTTTTACGCCACTCAAGCGGAATTTTTAAGAACCTGTGATATCCTCACTCACTCAGCAAAACACAGTAAAAGTAAAATAAATTTATAGATAAATTGAGACAATACTTGGACCACGCCTATGAAACAAGAAGATATAAAGTCTGAAAATATCGCTGGAAGGAGCAGGTGCGATTCTATATTGAATGCACTCCGTTGGCTAGTATCAGTCATCGTATCTAATTTATCCACTTGATGCCCGGCTAACAAAAGATTAGAACACATTGCGTAGGCTTTATTTTCTTTTTAATCTACCTTCAATAAAAACTAAAATAAGGTGGACCCCTTAAAATTCACTTACTTAACACTAACTTGCGTTTGGAGAAGAGTGAGTGAAGATATGTTACCATATATAGGAGATCCACCTACTCCATTGACTGATATAGAATAAAAAAAAGTGTTTCACTGAAAAAAAATAAGATTTTTTTTATTGAATAGGTACAATAACTGCCAAAATCTATCAAACAATATTACATGCAAATAATCTATTATAGTTGGTAGTGCAGTGTAACATAATTTTAATAATATATTTAATTGACAAGCAAACCTAAATGGGTCTCCTATATGGTAAGCGAACACCGCAGCCCAAGAACAATCTTGCCATAATCCACGCATTGATTGTGTTACTGGCTTTTTACGCTACTTATTGGAATTTCGAAAGGCCTCCGATATCCTTACTCTGCGAAACAGTACAAGAACCGTTTCACGCTGAGTATTCTGAGCCAGTGGTATTACTTCGCACGAGCCGGCCCAATTAGTGCGTCAGCATATGCTTCTGCATGTCTCTTCCACGGGTGAAAGTACACACATATTACGTCTATTAAGTGACGTAACTGTAAGCACAGCGAGAATTAATAAAAAAACTTGTCACTAGAGTTTCTAGTGTATAAAATACACATAACTCGGTTAGGGACTAAAGAATATTTACATCAATTTGGCGAAGGAAAGTTTCGCGGCGGCATGAAGTTTGCTAATGCATAAAGTTGCGACCTAAATAACTTTAAAGTCGGGAATAATTCTATATCGATACATTGAAAGTTGTTATTGGCAGAATACCAAAGACGGAGTTTTGAAAGACCTTCATCCGTTGCAACTTAGCTCTGCCAAATGTCCAGCTCGTGGAGTTTATTTCCGATGCCTTGTGATTTTATTGTTGCGATACGCGATTTATTTAGAGAGGTTGCTTTTTGTTCGAGTTCTTGGCCTGCCTCTGCTCTTTTGGACGCCTCCTTTAACTGGTTTCAGCTTAGTTCAATCTTACGTTCAGATGTCAAGTAGTTTATTCGATTTGAATGTAATCTGATATCGATCATCTTGAAGTGTCAGTTGTTATATCAGTTGACTCTTTGGAAGCGTTTTTCTTTTAATGGATACGGTGGCATATGAGTAAGAGGCTCATCTAGGATAAGCGGTTCTCCGCCGAACGCGGGAACCCGAACGCGGGTGCGTTGCCGGCCTTAAAGGAATGGGTACGATCTTTTTTGTTTTCATCTTAGTCGAAGCTGACGATCATATCTGTCAAGTATTTCGTATTATATATGTGTAAATAGAGAAGTAATCTGTAGTCAATGGTCTTGAAGTGACAGTTGATATAACATATGAAATTTCAGCTTTAATAATATAATTTTGTCGCCATCACAGCAACGAGCAACGTCATGTTTTTATATTGTTAACCTGTAAATGTGTAAAATTTGTAGAGCATAAAGAAGGAAAGTGATATAATTCAGTGAAACATGATTAATTTGTTTATGTGGTGAAAGTTCTCAATAAAACTTAATTAAAATAACTTATTACTTATGAAGAAATAAATATTCTCTAAAAATCTAGAACCCAAATTAGAATCATTAAAATATTTTTATCATAGTATTTCTGCTAGTTAAAGCGAAAGGTATATTAAATAAATAAATGCATAGACAAAAAGGTTAAAATTGCAACGAAGTCAGTTTAATAACTCGAGAAATTCAAAATTAAATTCACTTCCAGTAAATATTTTCCAACCACGAACAATTATATAGAATATTAAATTAAATCTTATCAAAATATTTCTTCACAGAAGCCGGTGGCCTCCGTACTACGGAACTGCACATAACTCCACGCGTTGTTCAGCGCGGTAGAAATGTTACGATGGCCTGCCTGTACCAGCTTCATGAAGGCGAAATTTACTCAGTCAAGTGGTACAAGGGATTCCAGGAGTTTTATAGATATTCACCACTAGAATCGCCCACTACTAGAGTGCTGCCCGTAAATGGAATTAAAGTTGATGTAAGTATGAAAAAACTCTATCCGTTAAGGCGGTGTTCCGAAAAGTATGTACCGCGGGACACTGGTGTACCTTGATCAATAAGGTTGTCTTATAAAATTATGTTAAGTAACAAGTAAGGAGAAGAAAAATACTTGGATACATATTCACGCGAGCTCAGGATCGAGAGGTTTTTGTTTCATTGTTTTGGCACTTAACAAGAAATGTTTTTTATTTTTTTTATATTTACGGTGGCAAACGAGCAGGAGGCTCACCTAGAGCATGTGGTCCTCCGCCCATGGACACCCCCAGCCCTTGCAGAGCCGCGGGTGCGTTGGCGGCCTTTAAGGAAAATGTACGATCTTTTCTTGAAGGTCGAGTGGAAGATCAAGTCGTATTGGTTTGGAAATACTCGCAAATACTTTGAAATACTTGGAGAGGTGTTGCGCGGCACAAAATGCCATAAAAAACAAATAATTAATTAAAATAATTACATAAGATGTTTTTTGTTCGTGATGTACCTTTAAAAATTTACCTTTTCCTAGATGTATCTTGAACACAAATCATTTGCGGAAATCTACCATATCGGTAAACATCCGCTGCCCTGTGTCCATGGGAAGTGGACAATAGTGATACTAGAAGGAGCTTCTTGCTCATTTTCCTGACGATTTTTATAAAAAATAAAGCCATATATAAAATGCTCTTCGCGATGTTTATTGCCAAACTCCTTAGTGACGACTTGACTGATATTTATGAAATTTTGTGTGCATGTCAGGTAGTTCGGTTAAGGATGGTGGACCAACGCGCATTTTTAAAAATATTTTATATAATTTTCACATTTTTAAATAACCATTTTATTTGAAACGATATACATGGTATATTTTATGGTTTATACAATTTCTTAAGCAACCACATATATTTCTTATTTCGTTTCATACCCCACACGACGTATGGGTACATTTTAGAAAAATATAAAGTCTAGTAGCGACACGACCACTGCCTTCTTTCTACTTATCTCTGTAGGTTTTATTAGTCCCTTTTGACTATTATTTTTACATATAGATAAGTTTACATATGTCTTCCTAAGAAATATCCATAAGAGAAAAAGTTGATCTAATCGAGGAAAATTGAACTATGACGAGTGGTAAATGAACTGTATCCATTTGTTGCAGAGGTTAAAATCGAATGAAACACAGGTAATAGTAGTCAAAGTCACGCCAAACTTAAGCGGCAATTACAGCTGTGAAGTCATCCAGAACGCTCACACGTTTCCTCACTTTACGGCAACAGCGAGACTGGACGTTGTGGGTAAGTTTTAAGCAGCTGGTTCCTATTTTTTATAGAATTAGCTGCTCGCTGTTGGCCAGGTTGGTCATTACAGCTCGACTCAGGCGCGTGGACAAGATGGAATGTTTGCCGCGACTAGCGCAAATGTCTCCCACGAGACATGAACTGGTTTGGGCTGTCGCATCGCGGGAGAAAGAGATCCAGCTCAGAGGACGGATCTAACCGATGTGAAGCTGGAAGCAAACCTATTTATTTAAAAGCATCACAAGTAATAACAAAATAATATAAATATTTTTTTTGGTTTAACAAGAAAAATATGTAAACCCTAGTAATATAAACGCGAAACTGTGTTTGTAACTCTTTCACGCAAACACCACAAAAGGGATTTTTAATTAAAGTTTGTAATAATCTATCTAATCTATCATAATAAAACATAGGCTATGATTTATTATGATATAATATATGATAAAATATTAAATGGTAATGTTGGAATAGGGTATTATTTTTTATTGTTTACCAAGCAACTTAGCAGGCGGGTATTCTGTGTGGTAATATATAACCGACGCACATGGACAACCGCGCCATAACCCTTACTTTGGTTTTTTTTACAGCTATTTACGCGGCTTGACTGATATAAATTCACGGGTAATCTATTACCATTAAAGAGACCCCTCTTAAAGGTTATTATATCTTACCATATAGTATATCTTAACACCTTCTCTGTTGCCCACTATACCATAAAAAAGTATAAAATAGGCCGCCTTACAACAAATAATAGATTTCGACAATAATTGCAGCCGTTACGTCTCCCCCTCCAATAAATGCGACATTGCATTGCGGATAAGGGCGAGAATCGCGTGTCTCGGTCGTTACTGCCGTTATCTGGCTACGAGAGAGCAGTTACAGACGAACTTATTGGTTACGCACGCAAAACACGATAGTATATTCGAATAGTTTCAATACTATTGATATATTGGAATATAATAATAATGCTCCTATTTGAGAATTCTCTTTTGGATTCTTATTATTTGAGGTTGCTTATGGAAACCGAGTCTTGTAAGCTCTCGAGACGTCACTGGAACGGTCTGAAATTGAAAATTTGTTTTTATCGTATACATACTGACAATATAGGTGGGTCTTCTATATTGTAAAAGATTTCCATGGAACCCTGCACCGCAAACCGCACTTCGCTTGTGTTGCCGACTTTTTACGCAGCTTACTTGACTTGTATCACAAAATTTAATTTATAAAAAGTTAATTTATAAAATTATCTTGCATTTCTCTGTTATTTAATAAGAAATTTAAATGTTTTTAGTCATCAAACATATGAAAATAACACTTTTTTCATATACAATACATTACATAAATTTATAACAATTCTAAAATATAAAAAACAACCGTCGGAACAAATTGAATAACATTTCAAAATTTTTATATTAAATATTATGTAATATCGAAAAAGTTAATAAGCCTATAATTCTAAGTTACTTCGTTAACTTTATTTTGTAAATTATTTTCTTGATCACTTGTTGAATTTTTCTCGAAGTTATTTCTTTAATTGAATTTTATAATTTCGAAACTTCTAAGAATACATTTACCCTCAAGTTTATTCAAATTAAAGTAATTGTTCTAACAAATTGAAGTCAATTCTGTTAACAGTGTTGAATTCTATAAATTATCAAGAAAAAGATATAATTTATAGCAAAATTTCGTTATTAACATTTTACATCACATTGATGATTAATTTAAGTTCCTTTGTTTTAAGAGCACATAGCTGTTTATGAACATTTTAAAAACTAAATTGTCAAAACTGTCTTTGCTTTGAGTCAAATTCGTAGTTTTAACATTTTTTTATAGTATAGCGGACAACAGAACAGGGTCTCCTATATACACCGCCGCTCATGGACAACCGCGCCATAGTCCACGCACTCATTGTGTTGCCGGCTTTTTATGCCACTTAAGCGGAATTTTTAACTGCCTCCGATATCCTCACTCGCTCAGCAAATTACAGTACAAGTACCGTTTCACGCTGAATATACTTTGAGGCCATGGTATCACTTCGGACGAGTCGGCCCATTTAGTGTGTCCGCATAAGCTTTATGATGAGTTTCCCACGGCTAAAAATTAAATAAAGTTCCTTATTTTAAAGAGCACATAGCTATGTTTTTTATGAAAATCCCAAAAATTAAAATTGTCAAAATTGTCTTTGCTTTGAATCAAATTCTTAGTTTTTATATTTATTGTTATTATTTATTGTTATATGAGTTATTGTATAGTGAGCCACGGAAATCTGCTATAGTATGAGACTGAGGTGGGTAGTGTCTGGGGTGTCCATGGGCGGAGGACCGCTTATCCTAGGTGAGCCTCGTGCTCGTTTGCCACCATTACCATAAAAAATACGTTTTTTTTCTAATACTATGTGTGTACAATCATAGAAAAAAAATTGGGAACTTAACTTAATTTAATTTCAAATGCTACAATATACAATATCAGATAGAAATTCCGTTTCAATGTAATATTTAAACTTAGAAATAGTTGAGTCTCACGAGAAATTCTCTAAATAATTCCTCTTAAAACTCTTGTCAGAGACAAAGCATTAGCCGGGCGCTAACAAAACGCTCGGGGCTTTTTTCAGTCACTATTCAGCACTTTCGAGTCAAAGGTTTCTGAAGGCCTCACTCGTGAATCATATTAAACTAGAAGTTAGAAGACATAAAGTAAGATCATTGTGTGTATCAAATATGTTTTGATGATAAAATATATTTAAAAAGCAGAGTATAGAGTGTATATTGAATATATTGGACGTAATTTTAAAAATATAGCGGGCTGGCGTGGCAAGTAGTGTCCTCTATGTTAAGAGATAATCGCCGCCCATCGACAATGGTGTCACAATGCGTACTTTATTGGTGTTAACGGAAATTCTCACCGCTTCAGTGGTATAACTCAGTGGGCCTCCTGGGAGACCCACCCGCTTGCTTCGTTGCTCGCTATATTCTTGTTTCTATTTTTTTATTCTACTATATTGTAAGAGATTCTTCTATAGTCTTCTATATTGTAAGAGAATACCGCCGCCCATAGACAACCGTGCCATAGTTCGCTCATTAGGGGTGTTGCCGGCTTTTTACACCACTTAAGCGGCTCTTTTTAAGGGCTCCCGCTATCCTCACTCACTCTGCCAAACACAGTACAAGTACCGTTTCACACTGAGTATTCTGCCAGACCGTGGTATTACTTCGGACGAGACGACCCAATCAATGGGTCAGCATGACTCTTCCACTGTATAAAACTTCTATTTTAATTCATTAAATATGATTTAAACTTAAGTTGAAATGATATTCTAAATCCTTTTCATTCTAAAGTTTAAAATCGATTTAATAACTTTATTATAAAAATTGTCAGACGAAATCATTCTTGTTAACTAGAAGCACTATATATGTATTTTAGTCGCCAGCGATCCCGAAGGCAAACAATTTTAAAGAGATTATAAATTCTATACGAAATGCAAGTTAACCCTCCAAGAAAATTAACTAGAAAACCGGCAAGTGAGGCATTATGTTACCGAGCCAGCGCTTGTCCCTTGTAAAAATAAAATGCTATTAAATGTTCGTGCTTTGTGGCAACCGTTGCCAAACGCTTATGAAGCCGGGCGCGCTCGGTTTATTTTTAAATCTTAAATGATTCTAGCGTGTGTGCGGATGCTTTTATATTTGCAAGTTTCTCGTTTATATAGAAATTAAAACGGAGAAATATTGTTTGGGGCTGGCTTTATTTTGTATGGAAGTTAAGTTAAAATGGTTGGTTGGAGCATGGAAATAAGAAATAAAACACTAAAAAATAATTATAATATAGTAAAAATATAATTATTTCTGCATATAAACATGACTTACTATAAAAAAATTAAATTGAAAATGTTAATTTAAAATAAGTTTTTTTATTATTGTTAACATACGAGTGGGTGAGTGTTCGTTATGCTTAAGGCCTTTTTAGGTCGGCAACGCATACGCGCCCCAGCAAGGGCTGTACCTGGGCAGTGGACCGCTTATCCCCGCTAAGCCTCCTACTCGTTTGCCTCCTGATTTTCATTAAAAGAAGCATACGATGTTAAACTATTGGTGTCGGCTCATTCGAAGTGAATCACGGGCTCATAGAAAACCAGCGGGAAATAGTACTTTAACTTTTCGCTGAATGAATGAAGATAATGGAGGCCCTTGAAATTATACCGTTAAAGCGACGTAAAAGTTCTACAAAACAGAAAACTCGATAACACAGATTGTGGCGCGGTTGTCCATGGGCAGCGGTAATCTCCTACATGAACAACCGTGCCACTGTCTGCGCTTTGGTTGTGTTGCCGGATTTTTACGCCACTTAAGCGGCACTTTTTAGGGCCTCGGATATGCACACTCTGCGAAACACATACAAGTACCGTTTCACGCTGAGTATTCTGTGAGCCCGATATCACTTCGGACGAGCCGGCCCAATTTTTGCGTCAGCATATGCTTCATGGCTCTCACGGGTGAACATGCTCCGTTATCTGCTATACAGTAAATGAATAAAGATTTAACTTTCTTAAGGTATCGGCGGTCTCCGAGCTACCGAGCTGCGAATCTCACCGCCAGTGGTCCAGCGTGGTTCAGATGTAACATTGGCGTGTCTCTACGAGCTGACAGACGCGCCACTCTACTCTGTCAAGTGGTATCGTGGTCGACATGAGTTCTACCGCTACTCCCCCACAGAAACGCCAGCGACTAAGATTTTCCCATTCGCTGGGATCAACGTTGATGTAAGTACATAGGCTGCTTAGAACCCGCTTAATACACCCGTGTGAGAGCCATTCAGAATCAAATGATAACTACTATGATAAATACTAATTGGGACGGCTCGTCGAAGTGATACCACGGGCTCACAGAATACGTGGCGTGAAATGGTAGTTTTACTTCAACTGTTTCGCTGAGTGAGTGAGGATATCGAAGGCCTTTAAAAATTGACGCTTAAGTGGCGTAAAAATCCGAAAATACAACCAATGCGCGGATTGTGGCGCAGTTGTCCATGGGCGGCGGTGTTCTCTTACCATATAGTGGATCCACCTGCACCGCTATACAATAAATAAAGGAATAACGAATAAATATAGATTTTAATAAATAATAAAACAATCCAAGCCATGCAAATGAATAGTTTTCATTATTATTTGATACCATTGACCCAGTTTACACTCTTGAACCACTAGAAAAATATAAGGGCCAGCGCACATTCATTACTTTACTTTTAATACGAATTCTTTAGTGTCGTGACTCGCTGGAGGTTATCCAGGTCGCCTTTGATACTTTAATTCTACTAACAGTTTTACTTTTTAAATTACCTATTTTCACTTTAAAGCAGTCTTGTAGTTTTGAGTTTAAATTTTCGTCTTAAATACCTAGAGTTTCTAGAGTTACACGCTTCTGATATAAAATTAAGTGGCGTTAAAGATGTTTAGAGCATGAATGAGAGATTGATAGCGTTTCTTCTTTGTATTTTTAACTAAAATTCTTCTTTTTTATTGTATAGCGGAGGACGGAGCAGGTGGATTTTGTCTATGATAAGAGATTATCGCCACCCATAGAAATCCGCGCCACAAACGCCAATTTGGTTGTGTTGCTTTCTTTTTACGCCGTTTGAACAGTAGCGATGAGAGGGATTTTTAAGGTATTTTCTGCTGTGAATCACCGCTCTATTGAATCAGCTTCCTGCAGAGGTATATCCAAATTAATTCGACTTTGTGGCCTTCGAAAAAAGAGCGTACGTATCCTTTAAAGGCCGGCAACGTACCCGCGGCCCAGCAATGGCTAGGGTCGTCCATTGGTAGAGGATTGCTTTGGCCAGGCGAGCCTCCTCTCCGTTAGCTATCGTTTTCATAAAAAAATCGATCCATCAATATTAAAAACTTTTGACTTTTATAATATTAGTAGAATTTGAAGCCACTTTGAGGTCGTTAGAATTTTTTCCAAAAATATGTTACGCGTGAAATTCTCCAGCGAATTGATTCACATATTCCTCACGAAATACCTGGGAATCCGTAGACGTAATATTTGCGATCAAAAGTCTGATTTACAAAAATGTTCTAAGATATTCATCATTCCTCTTAGTGAATAGATGTCTACTTTGCTTGATAAATACATCTTCAAGTATGTTTAATGGTATGCGAATCTGGCGATGTAGCATTGAAAGAGAAATATAGAAATTGTCTGATATTTTTTTCTTTGAAAAGACTGAATAGAAACATATATATAACAACTTTGTGTTGTCTTATAAGCCTACGAAGCAGTAGATATAGGGTTCGACTTTCGGTCTGAATAAAAATTAATAATTTATTTATTCTTTGGAGGGGCGTGACAATGGCCGGACGAGTGTCTTACCCGTGATAGAGCCATGTTTACGCTCTAGTGAGGATATCGGAGACCCTTAAAATTATTACCATTTAACCGCTATATAAAGCCGTCAACACAACGAAAGCGCGATTTCAGGTGCGATTATCGATGGGCGGCGGTAATTACTTACCATAAAAAAGACCCACCTGCCCCGTTACCCGTTAGTAACGGTATGAAATAATAAAAATAAATAAATAAAAATAATAGTTTTTAGTTTATTAATATACATATAGAAGAAAGTCGTATTAATAATACTTAAAGTCAAGAACGGCTTATTTGACTGAAAATTTGTGCATAGATATCTTAGACCCAGACAAAGGATATAGGCTTTTTATCCCTATACAAAAATAATAATACTTTCAATGTGTCTGTTTTTCGGGTTAAGTGGGCTCATGAATTGGTGACAATTCATAATGGGACCCGGAAGATTGTCGGGCAGAGCGACGTCTGTCGGCTTCACTGGTATAATTTAATAAAATGATGTTCTTACTGTGTGAAATTTTGAAAATGGTTGTAATACAAGACGCAAATGTAAACTATTCCACGATTATTTCAACGCGATATGATTAATTATATTCGCCCACTTCTCTTGGGAATTAATTAAATTTCCAGACAACAACTTCGATTGTGGTGTAAGTGCTCAACTATATTTTTTATTGATTTAAAAGTTGAATTTAAAAAAAAATACTACAGGCTAAACTTAATGCATTAGCACGAGCAATCATATTATATATATATAGCGTCATCATCATCAGTCTATCAAGTCCACTGCTGGACATAGGCCTCCGACAAAGACCCAAAGGACCACCTGTTACGATCTTGAGCGTTCTGGGTCCAGCGGTTGAGACTTTCGTCTTCAGGCACCGAGGTATTTATATATATATATATATATAAAACAATACTAAAAGTCCTTTTTTTTTTAAATTACATTTCATGTGTTATATGTAATTAAGGTACGTAAATATTTATCAATATTATTTTTTTGATTTTTTTTTTGTAATAAAAATAGTTCAGGTGACAAATTTTCCAATTCCTAAAACTTTTATTGTTAAAAGCAATGCCGGATTTCAATATTGAAAAATTGTAATTAATTAAAGTTTATCTGAAAATATCTTTTTCTAACAATTAATGTTAATTAAACTGAATTATAAAATAAACTTTGCTAGGGCGAAAAATATAAGGCAGGCATGCATATAATATAAATATAAGGTATGCAGTTAATAGTTTTTTTTAACACAAACTAGTACAATTTTTTTAATATGGAATGAAAGAGTTATTAATATAAAATTATAATAAAAATATGAAATGTTGCTATGCAAAGTGACATTCATAAGGGATTACTTGATTTGAGTCTAAGAAAGAAATAACGTTTTTTACAACTGGTTTTTTTAAAATTGTTTTTAACTAAAACGCTCTCGCCTATACCCGACACCACACATATTCAACAAAGCCCCTTCACGTCCTCTAATACACCGTAATTGTTATGTTTAAGCCCCTTTGTTGCACTGACAGTTCAGTTACAACTTTCAAGTGTTTATCTAATCAGAGGTTATTCCAACATATAGAAAAAGAAAGACATAAAATAGGGGTGCGTAGAAACCCCAAGGTACTGAAATGAAACATTATAGGTTGCGAAATCAGGACGTTATTATGTGGCATTCATTAGGGTTGTCGTCGGGTACTAGTAAAATAATTTTTTTCTAATTCAGCGGACAACGGAGCAAGACGGCCTCCTATATGGTAAGAACACCGCCATCCATGGACAACCGTGTTGTCCATGTGCGGCGGTTATCTCTTACCAGAGATGACCGCCTGCTCCATTGCTCGCTAAACTATAAAAAAAA
>DWCF01005597.1:0-13912 GCA_018230265.1 Delias oraia
TGACAGCAGGAAAACAAATCAGAAAACTCAGTAAATATTATTTGGTTTATTTTATAATTTATTATATTTAATACCCAGTCATTTCACATGTTTTTATATGTATAAAGAAAATTGAACTATTAAGTAGCTTTTTATAGTAGGAGTATTCAACTAAATTATAAGAGAACACTTAAACATTATTATATAGTCAAAGCATCAGGGAAATATGAATGTTAATGAATTACAATCTACTACAAAACATTTTCAGAGACACTTATAATATTAAAGATTAACATATATAATGGTACTTCCACAGAATTAAAAAAATCAAGTTATGTTTGAGATCAATAAAAGCTATCTGGGAATAGTTGTAAAAAAATACGCCTTAGTAAGGTTTGGTGGACTAAAAGATGTTGAAGAAATGGCCAAAACTTGCAATACCATAAACTTCTAATTTAAAAAGCTCATTTTATCTAGCGACAGACCTTTTAGGTGTAACAATTACAGCATTTTAGTAATTATTTATAAAATAATAATGGTTGAAGGCTTATATATTTAACAACAACTAGTAATGACACTTGTACCAGGAAACACTATAGTTGGATGCTGATGAGGAAATTGTATGAAATAATTTTACAGTTATAAATCCCAAGCTTCCCGAAACCTCAGTCTAGTGGTTGATTAAACTTAAATAAAATGTAATTAATTGGTTTAAATTTTTATAAACTTTAAATTTTTATCAAAATATTTTAATAAAAATTATAAAATTCACGATACCATCGTCAAAACATTTTTTATTCAAAGGCTGAAGTATAGTAAACTAAATAATTCGTTTTCAAGAGACTAAAATGTTGTTTTACCTGTAAGTATGCGCTAATTGAAAAATAAACTCCAAGAAAAATTATATTTTATGTCAATTGACACAAATATCAACATTTCATAAACATGACAATTTGCACTACTTGACAATACAGAGCCTTATTTAGAAGGATTAGGAAATTGCCATTGTTACTGTGTTTTAACAATTTCATCCTTTTACGCTTGTGAATACAGCTTATATTTCTTAATCAAGAACTTTCGAAGGCAATGGAAGAGGATTGCCTGCGAACCTTACTCTCCTACGAGTTTTGTTTTATTTGAGCTTTATATTCAAATATGTTATGTGGTCAGTATTTCTCTGAGTGTAAAATTACCAAAGAAATTTTTAATTATAGCTTAAACGTTTGATATATATTATGTTCAAAATATTTAGTAAACAAGGAAAGCGTCACCATATCTTATAAAGAATCAACTTAATCAACTTAAATTTGACCGCATTTTCGAATGACCAGTTTCATAATTAATTTATCTACACTGGAAGGTAAATGAGGTAGAAATTGGTATGTTTTTATTCATTTTTTAATTCTAATATAAAACATGACTAAGATTTAAAAAATCTCGACCTTATTAATTTCCAATTTCATTATTTAATCAAATTCGAACGCCAAATTTTCTGTTTTATCATCAATATTCAACTTACTTGGCCATGTAATATGTGTACGGTTAAATCAACTTAAGCGGCAAATTGAACAAAATTTACATGCAGTTTTCATTCATTTCCACACTCTTAACATGTACTCCAAGTTCAATCAATGGTACCTACTTTAATCACTACTTTAATCTGTAGAATATAAACTTCTGATAGTAAATAATACAAATAACTTATATAATAGTATTTCATTTATTTACTACTTTTCTTAACCTTTTCAACAAAACATAAGTTGCAGTTAATAATAAAATTGAATAAGCCGAGCCTAAAACCTTTTTACTTGTTGTCTTTTTTTACACTACTACTTTACTTGTTGTCATTTATACAAAAATCAACATTTTCTTAACAATAAAATTTATTAAGCTAAGTAAATCGTATATATAGCCCGTAGTCAGTTTATATTAAGGGATAATCGCTTTACCGGGTTACATGGTTGGGAGATAGGAAATAAAATTGGGTAAAACTTTTATTGTTAATCAATTTACTTAATATCTTTGTTACTCTGTGACTGTCAGAAATATAGGTTAATTTGCAATAAATTATTTGTTTGTTTGAATCACAAAGAAATCTAGTTTATCCACCTTTATCTAATAAAAATGACGTTATAGTAAAATCACATTAAACTTGGTGACTATATTTGGGCTACAGTCAAAAATTGTCAATTCAAAGCGTGTCCGTGGCAGACGATAGAAACCGGAAATCAGCTGACGCGATCTCTGCCGACACCGGAAGCTGCTATGACGTCACTCTACACAGCTCGTTGAACCGAGCGAGTGTATTGAAAGAATGGAGCGAAATTTCAATTTTGAAAGTAAAGCTATTTTGTGGCTGAGACCTTTACGTTAAAGTGTTGCTAAAAGTTTGATCGCCCTATAAATAGTAAATTATGGTCTTGGTTGACGTTTTCATACTTCGTTTAGTTTCTTACAGTTGATTAATTGTAAAAGTTATATATACTCCGATTGAATATAGTTTATTTTTTAAAATTAAATTTTTACATATTAGTACGTTTTTACTTGGCAAAACAACCAATGTGCGGACTATGGTGCGATTGTCCATGGGCGGCGGTGTTCTCTCAGCATTTAGAAGACCCACGTGATCAGTTGTCGGTATAAAAATTTAGTAATACTATCTTTGGCATCTTTCATTATATGTAATTGAATGAATGCTTACTAATACGAATTGACAAAAATTAAAACTATATTTCAATTGTTTAAATGAAATAATACTTTATTCATAAATAAGCCGTATAATACTGTCCTACTACAACAATTATATTCTTATTAATTCGTTTTAGGTCAGCTATGATTAAGTACTAATTTGTTATATTTATCCATTTAGTATTATTCTTTGAGATATATTATGTCTATATATTTAATAAACTTGTTATTTTATGAAAATACAACCTCTTATAACGATCAGTAAAAGCCGTTTCACCGCAGCCTTCAAGATAACCTTTTACACAAAATACGAATAATTAATCACTTTCAAAATTTTTGCCGTCATGCGTAATTTTATATTTAATATCTGAAGTTGTTTTAAACCTGTTCCCAGAAAATCAATTACATTTCAATTTTTGAGTCATTGAAACAGAATCACTATTACTATAGAGAATAAATTCAAAGCAAAACTGTTTAAATAACTTCTAAGCTCTAAGATAACCACGAGATGGTCTGTGTATTTTAACTAAGATTTATGGAGTAACAGCTTGACGCAAACACAGATTTGCTTTGCGAAATTAGTTCCCCTGCATCTGACCGTCTTAAATCTTATAAGTGAATTCATATTGCTAGCGGACGCCCCTGACTTTGTGTGAATACAATTACACTAACAACGGACTCAACACACGGAATGAATTGAACCACTTAACCACGAAAGCTGGGCAGACGGATGTAAAAGGATTACATATCTACTAGGTATTCGTATTAAATGTTTGATATGACATCGTGTAACTCAATAAAATGTTGAATACGTAATAAAAGTAAACGATTACATCCAGGCTATTTTATTTTACGCATTTTTAGTTTAAAAGTATTTTATTGTATATGTACTATAAGAGCACTTTAGGCCAAATATGGCCTCAGAATTGAATGCAATTCAGAGTTCACTTCCATTTATTACATTCTTACGCTCTGTGGTCTCACAAAGGCTTCTCAAATAGAACATCAGCTATCCCTTTTATGTCTTCTGAAGTTCGAAATTGTATTGAAAAATTTAAAATACGGTTTCATCTATTATATATCGTTTAATCTTTTAAACGTGAAAAAAAAACGGTATTATCAAAAGAGGAAAATTCATGGAACGCTTCTTGAAATCACTAATTTTATACTTTTTTCGTCTTTTGATCACTACAGAACAAAATTTCACTTAAATACTATTGTGAAACTAATATTTCAAAATCTGTCGCATAATACATAATACTTGCTCCGCTATGGAATAAAAATAAATACAGCTTTCAATTACTTTTGGATGTATTTCTGAGCATAAAATATATGAGATTTTTAATTCATGAAACAATTTGAGGACGAATCTGCTAATTATATTGACTTTATTCAATTGGTTTTTATAATAAAAATAGATACTACTTTGCTTTCACTCAAAAAAATAAAAATTTCTTATCTCTTTCTTTATGGAAACGGTGGCTAACAAACAAGAGTACATGGCCATCCCGAGCTCTGGTAAGGACACGGGAGCATTTGGGTCATATAATGACAAATAAACACGAAAAAATAAGAAATTAAATTTTTAAGTGATTCGTCATGCATATTATATAAATATACAATCGTGTATAAGCTTAACCATTCATTGCTGGTGACGTGAAGCACGATATATCAACCGTAGCATACTTCGATTTAATTAAATGTCATTTTGCGATGAAATTTATTAATCCCAAATACGTTAACCACTTTTGTTCATAGTTCATACATAATTAGGTCTGTTAATTATATGTGAAGATACCTAGGCCGGAAATAAGATATTATTGAGTGACAGTGCAGTAGAGTGTACCATTTTATTTATATTCTGTAAAGAATTAACTTTAATAATAATATATTTTTATTATTTCACATAGTAAAAACTTTTGTATAAATATTGTTATAAAATCAACTCTATCGCACAGATATTTAATGCAGATGCAAATCAAAATACCAGTTATTTCACGTCAACATGTATTTTAAATGAAAAAAACGTATTTCAAAAAACCCAAATTTATTTGTAAATAAATAACGTTTGCTGTTGCCGTGAAAGGTTTGAATATTCAAGACTTGTTTAGATATTATATTTACGTTGAAAATATTTGAATTAATTCGATTGTATAAAATAATTATTTTTAAAAACTTATTTCGGGCTCTCTTTACAGAATAATCTTATCTATGCTAAAGAGATTCGGAAATATTTGTGCAGATTATTGTAGATCTGTAAAAAACTCAACATTTAGGTGCTAAGGGTCAGTCCCACCTATTACATAGGTCAAAGAATATGTCCAACCCAAAGCTGCTAATGTGGGCAAATGTCTAATGTACTCAATAGAAGGATAAAAATACACAGGTAAATAATATACGTATGAAAAATACTTTCCAATATTAAGAACGTCGCTGGCGCGATTTAACGATTCTTGTATGACGTATTCTAGTATAAAGATTTACGAACTTCTTAATTGTTTAATAATACTTTTTGTCTTAAAAATTAGATAGTAGCGTTTAAATATAATGAATAATGATGAATATTTCTAATATTTTTATACATTCAAATTTTTGTTGTTTTTTGTTCTATAGCGGATAACGGAGCTGGTGAGTCTCCTATATGGAGGGAGAACACCGCCGCACAAAGACAACCGCGCCACAGTCCGCGCATTGGTTCTGTTGCTGGCTTTATACGCTGCTTAAGCGACATTTCTAAGGGCCTCCGATATCCTCAGCCACTCTGCGAAACACAGTACAAGTACCGTTTCACGCTGTGTGTATTGTGATCCCATTAGCCCAACATATAATTTATGAGACTAGCCATTACCCATAAATTAAATTTATAATATTTTTTTTTCGTCTTGCAACAATAATGAATCAGGAACTGAAGTAATCAAATTAACTTCTAGTTTTGTTAATATCAGACGTCCGTCCACGTATTAAGAACCATTTTGAGTTTTCATGAGAATAGTGATTTCATCGACGGCTGTACAGGTTACTCACAATCCTTGGATGGCTACGCTAACTTTTGTTTTGGCTGTGTTACTGACTTTTTACTGAACTTAAATGGGAATCTAAGCTTGATGAGCTTCTGTTATCAGTCTCTGCAAATGTTGTATGTATTACATTATTTAAAGCTTATATTCCGTGAGCCCATGATATCATTCTAGAATTTGCTTTACTATGGCTCTGCTACTCACCTAGCTACAATCAAGCCTGCTAAGCAAATCTATTCAATCAAGGGATCAGACCTGGTATCCAACCCAAAAGTTTCGGCAGCCTACTAAAAGACTCGGCCGTAAGTCTGTTACTAATAACCTTATAAGTTATTAGATATTTATTATATTAATACATACATCCTATAAAACATTTATTAAAGTTTTAAATTGTGACCACAGCGGCGCCAACCTTCTTTTATTAATGAAGGTTAGTTGACACGATTCTGTATAACATTAGATAAGGCTCGAATTATGAACGGAATTTTAAGGACCCTTATAAGAATGTTAGCTTTGATATTAACCCTACGCGGCTTACAGTCCCTTGTACCGCTTGTGACAAACGACAGAAGACCTAACAGGTGCGCGCAGATCCGGGTTAAATACTCTTAACCCTCTCGCTTCGGGCGACAGCCTTCTGTTCACTGATTCTACGGGATTTATTAGACAATACCAGGTAACGTTGCATCCCTGACTATTTTGTACCAACAACCTCTGTTAGTTTGAAAAAGGTAAGTTTTCTGCATTTTAATAATACTAGTATTAGTCACAACGCGACATTCCAAGTTTCATAATTATAAGAGAGAGAATTCCATTTTTTAAATATGGCAGGAAATGTTATCTACTTTCTAACATGTTATACTGTTAAATAATATGTCTATCTCTATATATTTCGTATGTAAGTACATTCTTTATTTCTGTTTTATAAGTCACAGCATCATAAAATCCCTTAACGTGGGTATAAACAATAAGTCAGCCATTATCACCGAGATACATTCACGCATTCAATGTTTAAACTCTGCAGTTTATAAACAAATATATATGTACACCAGACAACTAGAAACTTTAAAAACATCGATTAATTGATATTTTGGAACAATATCAAAAGAATTTACTTTTTTAAACAAAATTTTCAAATAATCTTAACAATTTATTAAATTTTATATATAAAATATAGAAAATTAAATTATGGATATATAAATTGTGATAAATTATTTTAAATTAAAAACATTAATAAGTTTAGGTTAAGTTAGCAGCACGTCATGAATATACATACACTTTCAGTAATGACAATCCAACTCAAAAGCGACAACAAAAGAGCGAAATTTCTCGATTTCAAACTGCCATGTCTGCGGTGTACTTTACCTTTGTTTTCAAATAGTTACACCCGTATAGGAATAATTTGACTACCAATAGCATTGGCACGTCTAAAACAGAATTTCAATTCAGTGAACCCTTCATTCCACCGCGTATTGGCATTCAAATTAGAATTCCTTTAAAGGAAATGGTACTTTTTTAATTTTATGTAGAATGTGTTGCAAATTTGTTGTTTATTGTTCGTTTATTACTTCCTCTATGCAGTTTAATGAAAAAAATTTACTGTTTGGCAGCCGTCTGACGTTTCGACCTATGCCAAAGTGCGGGGACCAGAGTTCTCTCTTGTCTATGACTGGGAAACTGAAAGGATAATTTTCATAATAATAATATTGAATAATAAGAACTTTGTATGAAGCAACTACTTGAAGAAACAACTGTCTACTTTTAAATCTATAATGCGAGTTCTCGCTATAGCAAAATCTTTAGAATTGGTTCTCAATTAGAAATATTTTATGATAGTTACAATAACGTATAAGCAGTGAACGTTGCTGTAAACATTTTATAACATAAAAATACAGAGATTTTGAAATAGCAATCGGAATTCGTCCTCACGTGGATCCATTTCAAAAGTTCATTCAATTAATACGTTTGTTAGCAAAGCGAAATTGTAGCTTCGTTTGTTTGACAATTGAGAGTTTTAAAATAACGTTTGTTTAGTTTAGGTGTTAGGTGGAGTAGTATAACATATAAGATCTTTATGTGCATGAACAAACCCTGATTTCTCTTTTCAAGCTATATTTAATTTGAAGTTTGGCGATAAAATAAAGTATTATCAATGATGACTTATGTTACCGTTGATAACATTAAAGTAAATATACTACGTTACTTTAATCAAAAAGGAAAAGAATCTTGCATCAAACAAGTTTATGAAAGTCTATTAAAATCGTCTATTAAATAGCGATTTTTTAGGTATAGCGACAACGGAGCAGCTGGTTCTCCTATATGGTTAGAGAACACTGCCACCCATGGACAACCGCGGCAAAGTCGGTGCATTGGTTATGTTACCAACTTGTTATGCCAAAAAAGCGGCATTTTTAAGGGCCTCAAATATCCTCACTCAGTCAGTGAAACACAGTAAAAGCACCGTTTCAAATACGACTACCATTTCACACTGAGTATTCTGTGAGTCCGTGGTATCACTTCGGACGAGCCAGTCATATTGGTGCGTCCGTATTTGCTTCAGCATGGCTCGCCTTGCCCGTCACACTCGCCCGGATACTTTCAAGCCCCAGAGACCAAATAAAGTATAATTTAGAATTATCCGTGTCGAGATTCGAAACCTGATACCTCTCGCTTCATGGTGGACTTAATAAACCACTTAACTACGAGGCTCTCAAAGGACTTGTATTACAAAATTATAATACACAACCAAAAGTTATAGCTGTGCTTTTGACGTCTTAACATAATTAGAGAAATCCAATTAAGTAAGCAAACAGCTACATATCCTGAATCAGGCAATCAAGTCTAGTAATTGCATTAAAATTCATCTTGTTATCGGCGGCGAACAAATATTACGATTTTCATTAAATTCAAAACCTTCGTCTACATGTAACCTAATAAATATTTAAAAAAGCTTTTTGTGCAGTCATATTTTATTTTACGTTGTATGAGTTGAATTATAATTCTTTAATTCAATTCCACTAAAGCAATATAAATTAATTATTAAACGGATACTAAAAAGGTATCCTCAGATGAGAACTTTTAAATGAAGCTTTTAGGTCAAAGCCGTAATGGAGTTTGTAAGACATTTTCGTTTAATATTTTAAGCTTATATTTAATAAAACTATGACATGTTTTTGCACTCTACTATAACTTAATTTATTTTAGTTTTATTTTCTTTCAACGAATAAACAGAAATGCTATAATTTCAACGAAGTTGTGTCTGTCTGGTTATAGGTGCATATTGTTAAAGTTATTTTAATATGGATCTGTTTTATTTTTATGTTATTCCGGACAACGAAGCAGGTAGGTCTGCTATATGGTTAGAGATCACCGCCACTCATTGATATTCGCGCCACAATCCACACATTGGTTGTGTTGCCGGCTTCCTATAGCGCTTAAGCGGCATTTTAAGGGCTTCCGATATATGTATTCACTCACTCAGCGAAACACAATAGAAGTACCGTTTCACTCTGAGTATTCTGTGAACCCGTGTTACTACTTCGGACGAGCAGGCCCAAATAGTGTGTCAGCATATGCTTCGGCATGGCACTCCCATGGTTGAAATAGTATTTATTTATAACCTGTAATTATGAAGATCGGTTTGCTCATTTACGAGATATCTTTCTAATTTTTATTATAAGCAGTGTACGTAATATGAATTTAGAACATTAATATTTAATCAAGAAATGTTATTAGTATATTTTTTAAAATATTTCGTGCACACTTAATTCATTCATTTTCTAATTGTAAACCTCGTCATATATTCATACAAACACTTTTAAATTTCTAAATCACTTTTGAAATATTTGTTCCGACATCTGTGACGGAATTTCATTATTGCTGAGAGAAGTTAATTGAAAAACTTTTGCCCCCAAAATGTTTGTGAATAATTTCAGCGACTGTCAAACATAGTGATGAGGTTGTATGATAATGTCTTCTTCGCGGAAGTGTATGACACGTGTATGATAATATTCTCCTCAGAAGTGAATGACACAATGGTCTCAATGTTACATTCTAGAAGATGCAATTTAATTCAAAATTGATGGTGTAGTCTTACTTTTTAAAATCAGTTTATGTCATTTAAATTATGCTATAAACTGTAAATTTTACTGTAAGTCAATTGAGAAACTAGAATTAATTAAATAAAAAACCACAATAGGTAGTATGAATCAAAATTTTCTTTCGAAACACAATGCTTTTGAGCGTGCGCTAAAACAAATAACACATATAGATTATGCTTAGCATAAGTTATTAAAATAATTTTAACCTTATTTTCATTAGATAGCTAATCGTAAGTAAGGTAGGTTATCTGAGGTAGAACCCCCGAGAATAATACTACCCAATCTAGCTGAGAGTAACCGCTTCCCTCGGGAGCCGTTGGTACGTGGATTTAGAACTTACTGCGCGTTTCAAAATGTCAGCTTACGTTTCAAAAAAAGTAGGTCGTCTCTTATTTTTAAAATTATTTCTTGCTTAATAATTTTTAATTTCATTTCCAAACATTATTAGATCTATTTCTACATTATTCGTTAAATTAATAGACAGTATTATATCTATGTTTGCCTATGTCTGGTAATTTTTCACGAAATAAAAGACAAGACAGTTGTCTTGTCTTTTATATCATAACGTGAAACTATACATAATGTTTCTTAGTAACAGCATTATTTTATGGAATAATTTCTCAGTTTCACTGTATTTCACGATGGGAATCCATATAAAAAATTAGTAGTATATAAGTTATTGGCATTCACCTAACCATATAAGTCTAGATTTCTAAGTAGTTCTCTGCTTTAACTTTTGAAAATTGCAAGTGCATAACACAATAGGCATATCTTAATTTTTTAACAAGCATTTCTTATTGTGTGAAAAGAAAATGAAAAGATGTCAGTTTGTTATTAAAGAATCTTCTATCTTAATATGAGATCGTTGCAATTTGATAATTTCATATTAGTCTTTTATTTGGCGACGTTTCTCTTTAATTTAAAAATTCCGCTTAGATGGTGTTAAAAGTCGGCAACACAAACAATGTGCAGACTGTGGCGCGATTGTCCATGGACTTACCATTTAAAAGACCCACCTGCTTCGTTGTCCGCTATACCGTAAAAACCTGGCTTCCTGAAGATGTATTTACATTTGAAACTGATTATTTATTTTTATTATTATTCTTTAAACTTATTTTAATAAAGTTATGTTACATATCATTAAATCAAATTCATTGTAAGGTTTAATTTATGTACACCGCGTAAATGAAAAACCACGGAACAAATTGAACCTACTTCATTCCAGTCGCGGTTATCGCATGTGGTTGCCTGCTTATGACGTATTAACAACTTATTGAGATCTCATTTATTTAATAAGTATTTTAGTTAGAGACGCTGTTATGCGAAGAATTAGAATATATTATAAAATATTTATGAAATTTATACGAATTACATTTGCAAAGTTTACTTACAATCCCAAATAATATATATTTCACTTATCTATTATCAACAGAGACTGTAAATGCACATACAAAGTTGAACTTCAAATTTGAGCCTATAATTGTTGTAAGTTTGTTATTTAATTCTCTTTAATACGGATTTATTTTAGCAGATCTACATCTGATATAAGTATCGCTTTGAACATCTTGGCCGGTTTGGCATGACTGATACCATACGCTAATAGAATAACAGCGTAAAATACTTAAACAAGGTTGAAAGTCCTGGAAGTCTCATAAGTCAAGCGTGCTGTTTAAGAGATATAAAAAGTCGGCAACACAACAACGTGGAATGCTTGGCGATTAGGTATCCATAGGCAGTGGTGATCTATTACACTTATCCACCACATAATAAAAAACCTAAATGCTAAATAACATAACAAGAAGGGCTTATTTGAGTGATTCTTAAAAGTTAATTTAATTTCTGAGATAAATACCTTTCTACGTTAATTACGACGTTGAAATTATTGGGTTTAAGTAAACAAGCGCTGAAATAATTAGTCGATCTCTGCATCCCCGCAATACGGCTCCTTCAGAATTAATTCGGTTACCTTCGTAGATTTACATTATAATTTACGGGTAATTTAGAATTGTATTACTTGATAAATAAATTATTTCTTACTGCCGCACAAATGAAGTGGAAGTTTTAAAACAAAACTAGATATTAACAATACTTCATACTTTTATCACTTTGAGAGGCTCGTAGCTAAGTGGTTTAATAGGTCTACCAAGAAGCCAGAGGTATCGAATTCGAATCCCGGACCGGATAATTATAAATTATAACTTAATTTATTCGGTGTCTGCAATGGCTTGACTGTGGCCGGGCGAGTGTCTTAATACTGTCACACTCGTGGGAGAGCCATGATGAAGCTTATGTGGACGCATCCATTGGGCTGGCTCTTCCGAAGTGATACCACAGAATACTCAACGTGAATCGGTACTTCTACTGTCTCCCTGAGTGAATGAGAATATCGGAGGCCCTTAAAATGTCGTTTGAATGGCGTAAAAAGCCGGCAACACAACCAATGAGCAGACTGTGGTGCGGTTTTACATGAGCGGCGGTGTTCTCTTACCATATAAAAGACCCACCTGCTCCGTGGTCCGCCATACTATAAAAAATACTTGTATCAAGGTATTTATCTGATGTTGAAATATTTAAAATTGTTTAAATATTATTATTTGACAATTTTACTTTATTTGATTTTACTTTTTATGAAAAACAAAACAGAGACTTTTGTATATCCTTCAATCTATAACTAAGTTTATACTCAAGTTTCAGATCCTTAAAACAAAGAATTTCACAGAAAGATAGTTTAAATGTCTCTGGCAAAGGTTGTAAATCACTTTCAAACAATATTTTCTTGAAGTTTGGACCTTGAGTTTTTAATTTTGGATACTAATTTTGTTGTAAGTTGAAGGTAGTTGCTGTTTTTAGGTGAGTAAATTTTTAAATTGCTGAATCTGAGAATGGAATAACATAATATATTAATCAACCTAGTTGATGTTTTTAATTAATGTTTTGTAATTCATACATTAACCCATAACTTAGAACTCATTTTGTTTGTCTATCATAATTTAAAATAAATTTTGTATACATTTAATTAGTGGCTTATCGCAGTGGCAATATCGATTATATTCATATTACGCAAATAGTGTTATCTGTTTGCCTTTTATATATTTTTTGGAAACAGAAGTATATTATATTTTTTTACGATTTCCAAAATGAGTACCGTGACTCGCTTTGAATATTGGATGCAATACATACGTATTAATCACTAATTAAATCATCTTTTAAGGCGTCTTATATGATATATAATAATTTATCATCATCGGTGCACATGTAAAATGATTTGAATAGACTTTAATACAAGTCAAGTGTTTTATGACGATAAAATTCAGTCAGTTTCCAATTTCGTTAAGCGATTGGAACTATAAAAAATTCAAGAGAGAATTCGCTTTGAAAACTGAGCTGATTGGATGTGTTATAAAGAGCCAGAAATGATAAACATTTTAAATCGATACTCCATAGAATCCTACTGGTATATTGGCCTAAGTGAATATGAAAGTTTTCAGGTGGCAGTAGCACATGCCCGATACTTTTGCTATGCGAGATGCATTAAAGCTCAATTGTATTCCGATTCTATTAGTTCTTCTTAATTTGAAAACGTGAATTATCTGTGTGCATTATAAAGTTGTTTGTCTAACATAACGAGGCCTCGAGACTCATCTCCAGGCCTCGTTATGTGGTCTTCTCATAATTTACATAAGAAATTTTCAGCAAATGGGGAGCAATGGGGGTTTGGCCAAAAAGAATGTAACCACAGAAAGCACCTATTCGTATATACCTGAATTTTATTCAGACAAACTTTT
Source organism: Delias oraia (assembly GCA_018230265.1). Lineage (NCBI taxonomy): Eukaryota > Metazoa > Arthropoda > Insecta > Lepidoptera > Pieridae > Delias > Delias oraia. The sequence goes on from DWCF01005597.1 coordinate 13,570, forward strand.
TAAAAGCTTCAAGCTTAGCAAACATACTTTACGTATAACAAAAAAATCTCAAGCGTGTCGCAAAGCGTTTGAATCTCGGCAATCAACGTTATGGAAAACGAGAAAAATGTCTGACTTCTCGACAATAGGTGTTTCATTTACTTTCCTATTGAATGAAAATTGAATGTCGCTCCACGTGTGTACTTCGCAAGGTTTGTAGGAAAATTGGTTTCGGAAAATCAGAAGCTTTAAGTTCCTTTCGCGAATCGCACTAAGACTTTATGCAAAGTGTGAATATATGATGGGCTATTGCTTATAACTTTCCCTTTATATTAAATGCCTTTGTTCTTGGCGACTGTTTTAA
>DWCF01005598.1:0-13911 GCA_018230265.1 Delias oraia
ATAACCTCATTTCTGATTTTATCTCGCAGCGAGACTCCGAGCATTGCCCTCTCCATAGCTCGCTGAGTAACTCTGAGGTTCTCCATTAGACCCATCGTAAGCGACCACGTCTCAGATCCATATGTCAAAATTAATTTAATACAAACATATTATTGTACAATTTATATTACGCAATATGATAATTTTAATGAATCAATGTAATATTTGTAATAAATAATATTACAATAGGGCAAACGCAGCGTGAGACATCCACCCACAAGGTGGACAAACGACCTTATGAAGGTCGCCGGAAGACGCTGGATGCAGGTCGCCTCCGACAGGTATTCATGGAAATCCAAAGGAGAGGCCCATGTACACCAGTGCACGTCTTACGGCTGAAATGATGATGATGGTGATGATATTCCTTGCTATATAAAATGGTTAATACTATAAAAGGTAACCAGTTGACTTCCCTTTGTTTGAATAGTGATAGATGTGTGATAGTGATAGTTTGAATAGATGATATAGTTAAATTGAAAATATAACAAAAAGTGGATATTCGACTATCCACCCATAATCCACCCATGTTAAATCGCCTGTAGCACTAAGTTCATAACAGTACAGGAGAAAGTTTTAACGGACAGTATTACTCTTAATATTCATACATACATGTAACACTGAAAGCTTACTTTCTAGAGATTTTACTTCCATATATAAGTTTATGAAGGTCTGAGAAATCATATATCATAACTAAATTATACCTTCTAACAAAATATGTGCGCTCCGGGAATAGATGAGTTATTGCGTTGTAATGATCTATTTAAAAAAATAATTAACTATTGTAAAGTAAGTATGTCTAAGTCATAGGTCACAGGTCAGGTAGATAAGAACGTATCAAATGTCTCATATTCCTTTTAGCTGATGTCCTCAAAATAATACACCTTTTATTATTAAGTGTTCAAAATCCCCAGATTGTAATAATACATCATGACTTATATTATTTAATCAAAATTATTATTTGATCACTATATTAAATGATCGAAATGGATTAATTCATTTAGAAATAAATTCGTAACACTCGTGGGAGAGCCGTGCTTAAGCATATGCTGACGCACTTCCAAAACGATACTACGGGCTCGCAGAATACTCAGTGTAAAACGGTACTTGTATTGTGTTTCGTAAAATCAGTGAGGATATTAGGAGGCTCTTAAAAGTGACGCTTAAACGGCGTAAAAAGCCAGCGGCACAACCAATGTGCGGAATATGGCGCGGTTGTTCATGGGCGGCTGTGTTCACGTGCCATATAGACCCACCTGCTCCGTTGTCTGCTATAAACAAACAGATATACATAGTTATTTGTGCACTTAAACCAACTTCAACTTATAAATGAACTAAAATTTCTGTTGATATACTAAAACAACATAAACGATTTTCAACGGTAAACTCGTAACAAGGAACAGAATGAGCAATTCGAACTCATTTAATAACTATTATATCCATAGTCGTCTCAATAGCAACGTTCTGTTTATAGTAGTATTGACGGAATAATTCCTTCCATTGACTACAATACGAACCATTTTAAGAGAGAAATTGCCATAGATTCATATTGAAATATTATAGATATGATATTAATATACTTAAGTATAATATATTACATTTAAACTGGGTTTTCAGTGTTATTAAGCAATATTTTTAAAGATTTTAATAATTTTTAAATTGGTTTATAATCAAAATGAATCACACTGTAAATGATTTCAAAATCTTCTCAAATTTATTAAGTAATTATAATTATGTATATAGTGTAAAACATATTAAGGTTTTTTTTAGTTCTATAAAATTATATATCTGTTATAATTACTCGTTTGCTAGTATACTTCAAAGTTGGTTATTTTTCGAGTATTATATTTAAAACATAGTTGTAAATAAAGTTTCATTAACGAAGCTATGTTTGTCTACATCTGTTGTTGTAATCTTTGCGTACCATTTGGAAAACAAATAAATAATGGACCAATGATGGGCCACCAAATTGGAGAAGTGACTGTTAAGTTTCATTGACCTCTTACACTAAAGAAACCTTATGTTATCAGAGTTCAGGACTATCTGGTCTCATCGTCTATTATATCTTGACCCCTTTACATAAAGTACGTGAACCTTATCGGCGCTCATATATAATTGGGGAATATGTGCTTTGCGCTCTGATAAGCTCGTAGGCTTGATTTATTGCATTTAATTGGACAGTCACCATTGCTTTATGTGAGAGGATCCTTAGTCTCCGCTAAGTCTCAACCCTATAAATAAATTATAAATTTTATCGTATATCAAAGAGATCGTTTATGTGTTTACAATTTTCTACAATTCTATACAATAATGATTATGATCTCTATATTCATTAAAATTAAGACTTAATATCAGTTTTCATTAACTTTAATGGTTTCATCGTAAAAAATGAATTCAGACTTCAATGTAAAGTAAAAGTCTAAATATAAAGTACATATTTATATATTATATAAAGTAAATGCCTTTGTAATTCCGCACTAAATTTAGAAAGCAATCTGTACCAATCACTCAATCTGTCTGGTCTCAATGGTCTGAGGCCCACCTCGCCTACAAACAACTTATACCAACGTGCAATCAATGTCACGCCTGTGACTACCGACAAACAACAAATTGCAATCATCAAATAATTTTATCGAAGCACTACTCATTTATTGTAGATAATACAGTATATTAATGTTAGTTTTTAGACAAACTGAATGCATTATATATTCCAAATACTTCTTTCGGTATTAATCATTTATTTGTCGTTTTTAAGGCAGTTTCTGCTGTACACCATCACTCTGTGGAATCAGCAGGTCCCCAAATCAATACGAATTGGCAACCTTCAACAAAAGAACGTATAACGTTCTTAACTGCTCTTACATGTCGACTACGCACCAGCGGCTCTGCAAGGGCTAGTGGTGTCCGTGAGTGGCTGACCGCTTACCCTTGGTGATCCTCCTGCACGTATGCTACCATTTCCATAAAAAAATTAATATAAATTCCATATTAAAATATTTATTGAAATAATTTTATTTAGTTATTTATAAACAATGGCAAAGTTTAACAAATATTCTAATAATACATTTTCATCAAAGCTTTATTAAGAACAAAGAAACTCGCAAATATAACTCTCGTCTTCGTCGAACGTCTTGTAAAACGTCAAAGTCAAAAAGATCTTTTGACATCTGTCATTGTCATTGTCATTACTCCGAACCGTAGATTATGGTGCCGGGAGTTATTGTGAAACCGTTCGAAACCGTAGCATAATCAATATACACCAGTAGCTGATAGGCCTAGCATATAAACGGACGATAAATTAGCCATTAATTAAACGTCGGCAAATAGTGCTAGTTAGTAATTGGATAATTTTTATCCATCGTATGCAATTAAAGCAAATACAGCGACTCACAAACGAATCCAATGAATGAGAGATAGCGTTTTTTGTATATATTTATTTCAGATTAATAACTGAAAAAAGTATAGTGTTATATTAAAAAACAAGTGTCTCTGTCTCTCAAATTTCCAGTTTATCATGGTTATTATTACAAATCTGTGAATTGTGAATTTCAAGTCTAATTACAATGTTCAAATAACTATTTAAAGGTCTTTTACTAACAGCCTCGGATTCTTAATGTCTCGATTTCCTTTGTTAAAATAAAAACTATTTAACTTAGAGCGCAGTAAGATCAAATTGAACAAGTTAAAAGAGCAACTAAATAATAGACTGTCTGATTTAGTCGGCTCGCTTGCGGCTACCAAGATTTAATTAATACTTCAACTGAGATTTACTCAACTTTTCCCTTGGCTTTTCATTATTTTACTCGTAACATTATCTTGAAATAGTAATTGATCATTTAAGGTATTACTGGGTATTATATTTCATAGAAACAAACCCGTATTTTCTTACCAGTATTAAAAAATTCAAGTTAAAAATCAAAAAATAAAATCCGATAACCCCCAAATTATTTTTCCGCAAACAGATAATAGGCCATCTGTACTGCTTTCTGTACCTTATAAACTTACAGTAACAAAAGTTTTTCATAGAACAATACCTTTTATTATCTAAAATAAGAATATTTAACTTAATATCAGCACAGAGTACTATCAGAACTGTATTGACAATGTTCGCAGTTCCGAACGTTCGATACGGGACACACGGGCACATTCTTTTTGCCATTATACTGCGCACCAAGTGGACACTGCAATCTTTTAGAATGTACGATTTTATTTCTTTTGAAAATTCAATTTCAAATGAGCTACAAATGCTAATTGCTTATAGGTATTTTATTCCCTGTAAGAAATTAATTTTAACTACTCTATAATTTATAAAAATCCAAAATTTTAAGTACACTGCAACTATTATAAACTAATCGATGTAAAATGTCAGGCGTGATTGTTATATCCATGTAAATATAAATGTATAATGTATATTAACTTATATAATGTAATTTTCACTTTTCACGGTGTAACAGTGCTTCTACTGTGTTTCGCTGAGCGAGTGAGGATATTGAATGTCGCTTAAGTGGCGTAAAAGGCCGGTAACAACCAATGCGCGGATTGTGGTGCAGTTGTCCAAGTGCGGCGGTGTTCTTTACCAATAAGGAGACTCACCTGTTCCGTTGTCCGCTATACTATAAAAAAAGATATTAAGGGAATCGCATCGTGTTGTTTTAAAGGTATTAATCGTATTTATTATATTATGCTAAAGAAAGTGCCTCAGCTGCACCGCATTCGTATTACGACGTGCAAAGCGAATGCTCGCTAAATGGCAATAATTTAAATTGTTAACGTAAGACACTCTCTTGAAAGAGAGAGAAAAATGTATCAGACATCCTGATAGTAAGGTTTACTTTTAATACAGTTGTAGTAAATTTATGCATATTTATATTAAATATTTATGACATTATTTTATATTTATATTCAATCATCTAATTCGACTGTGTCCATATGGAGTTGTGAATGTAAACTTGAAGAGTGCACGCACCTTCTTTTATTCTAATTGACGTCCTAGAATATTTGTAATTTGAGTATACGTCGGTCTGGTGCGGCTGTGTGGTATTATATCTGTTTTTTTTTAAGGAGGTTCTTGCTGTTGGCCAGATTGGCCTTTACGCGTAACGCGGGCGAGCTTGCGGCCTCCATATATAATATAGCCTCCATAGTAGCGGTCTCACCGAAAAATTTTGAATGTGGAAGTGTATTCTTTGTGGCATTTGCTGTCATTATCTCTTGCTTATTATGATAGAGCCTTTATATATTAATACTTAGCGTAAAACGATAGTTGTACTTGAAACGTACAACTTCTTCTGTTGAGTGAGAATATCGGAAGCCGTGTTAAGCCGGCAACACAGCCAATGTACGGACTGTGGCGCGGTTGTCCATGGGCGGTCGTGTTCTCTTACCGTATATGAGACCCACCTGCTCCGTTGTTCGCAAAACCATAAAAAAATATATAAATCAGAGTTAACAAAAAAATAATTAAAACCTAAAATGTCATAACACTAAAACAATAGAATCTTCATACAAAAGTCACAATGAGTCTTTACAAAATATGAGAACAAGGATGCACCGAACCGATGAATCATAGCATAAATATAATGAACACCGCTGATTTACCTCATCGAGCGACTACTCTAAAGATATGGAATAAAATCTCTATATACTAAAAGCCTTTGTCTAAAGCACAAGTGTAACAAACTCAATTTCGCACTATGCAGTTCAAATATTGTATACACTGTCAAATATTAAAATTGCATAAGAACAAGGTTCGGAACAATGATAATTTGCATTCAAAACAGCGTCCCTGTTTTGTTTGTCGGACGTATGGCGTACAGAGACGCCTTTAATAGAGTTCGCATATTAATGGAATGTCACATTTCAGGCTTTATTAATATGCGTGACATTATGACAGCTGAGCGTGAGTGGTAACATGATGACATAACGAATTCATAGTCATTATGGAGTAGACGATCTATGTAACTCCTTATATTCCCTACCTAAGGGTAGGACGCACAATTGCCTAACGCTATAAATAGCAATTGGAGATTTAAATATTATCATTTGACTCAAAAAATTGTAGAAAAATGTTGTGATTTTTTTCGTTTTGTTTTGATGAAGATTTAAGCAGACGTTTTATAATGATAATTATTACCTATGTAATTGTAATTTTAAGACGGGCTGGTTTCCGCAACTTGACATTATTAAGCCTATTTTTCGTGAGAGAACCGGCGGCATCATTCATGCCAACCTAGTTCCTGAAGGAAGCTCAGCAGGTTCTTCGCGTTAATTGAAAGTTTCAAGTTAATTTATTACCTATATATTATATTAAATGTAATGTAATATTATGAGTGATATAATTCCTCAGGCAGTGTGTCAAACAATAAACGATAATCGCGGCGTAAAAATGTAGATTTCGCAACGATCCTTCATTCCACTGATCACATTTTAATGGAAAATTTTATTTTATGTCTCCATTTTATTACGGTACGTCTGATCTGAAGTAATTCGAGTCGGATAAATTTGAAATGGAATTCAATCGCTGCGGGAATTTTTATGCGATGCGTTCGTCGCGTGACATTTTAATAAATAAGTCGTTGAAACATTCCAAAGAGTTATATTATCTTCTATGATTAGATTCGTTTGTTATTATGCTTGTCCTATCTATCCTATTTTTATTTTTTCTAAGGGGTAGCCAGATCTATTCGAATATTAGTTAAAAAGTATGGCAAAATAAAATCAAGACATTTTGCATCATATTACATTGACATCAATGAATATTTACTTGGATATTACAATTATTACAATTTAAAAAATATGTATATGTAAAAAAGTAGGATACATTTTATATTAGTTGAATATTAAATAACAATTAAAAATTAATTTAATTAATAAAATTGATGGCAAAAACAAAAGCCTTTCACGTGGGCTGTATCAAGTATGGCTGTATCAGCCAAATTCCGAATAACCTATCATTTTAACAGCTTTTAACGAAAATAATTTTACAAAGACAGCATTTTTTACTAAATTTCAAAATAGAAGCATTTTCTTAATGATTTTAAAGTGTTTTTGATCTTCTAGCCTCCGAGTTATAATACTGGACTTGTTTACTAAACGGCTCTATAGCTTTGCTACTCTACGCTCGCGATGCGACTACGTAATTATGTCTGTTTGTTTTAAGCTTTACATTGTCGTGTATTCGGATAGCGTATTTGTGCCTAATTAAAGTCAGGCTCTTGTTATGTTGAACTCTAGTGTCACTTTTCGAAGATTTCCCATGTTTGGCCACATTTCTCCTCTAATTTCCTGCCAAGCTGATTCTAGAGTAGAGAGAAATTTATTCTCAAATGTAATATCTAATTAATGTTCTACTTAAAATAGTTTTGGATACATTATTTACAAAAAAGCAAGTTTATAAGCCAAGATGACTTTCATCATCATAATCATTTCAGGCATAGGATGTCCACTGCTGGACATAGGCTTCTCATTTGAACATCTTCGGGCGACCTTTAGTAGGTCATCTATCCATTTTGTGGGTGGACGACAGACGCTGCCCTTGCTAGTTCGTAGTCTACACTCTAGCACTTTTTGACCCCATCGGCCATCTGCTTTGCGTGCAATGTGGTCTGCCCATTGCCACTTTAGCTGGCTTTTTTGGCATGCTTTGTATGCAACTTAAATTCGTTTACGCATCTCCATATAGCTATGAAAGCTAAAACATAGACCTGTCCATAACTTCCTGAGATGAAAAATTTGATATTCATCAATTTATAACATGGAATCAACCAAGGAAATTTAAAAGCGATAGCTTACTAATATTAATACCAGTATACAGTTTTTATAAGCTTTAAATTATTTTTAGATGTTATAATCATATTAATTTTAAATATATCATACCATTCATAACTAATTTCGCTTACTGATTCGTCAGTATATATGGTTTCTTTCAATATCATCGAAGCACGCTACGCTTCATTCATTACTTTGAGGGTTATCTTGAATATTTAAAACCTAAGAAAATTCGAATGCTGTCAAAGAATACCAAGAATATATAAATCGTTATTTTTAAATAATATTTTATGTTTTTCTCATATCTTCTTCTGACTTCTTTTATTTTTATGAAACTGTTAATAATATTATCTCGTTTTTTGTTTTGCTTTGTTTTTTGTTGTAATGAATAAAGTTACAACAACTTATGCATTGTAATAAAGAGTTTTAGTATAATGTAATCAAATCTATTGGCCAGCCTTTCTTAACCAAAATTGGAGCTGCACCGTTTCTTAGTTAAATATCTCATTCAAGAAGGCTTCCTTCGCATAAATCATTTGAGGACCATCGAATTCCTGATGGCACTAACGTCGGCATCTCGAATTAATGCAATTCGACTGCTTTTTGAAATTCATGAGTCGCTTTACTTGAGAACATCTTAATATTACTAGGATCGTGTTTTAATCGATACTAAACCGATTGCTGACTCGATTCCCCATAGCAGACCATTATAAAATCGATTATTGAGTCGAGTATTGTTGAGTGTCGTCTACGATTATGGAACTAAAACAAGTGGAAGAAATGTTGAGCTTTATAGACAAGTTTATAACTGGCGTAGCCCAGCTTGTGAGAGCTAAAATAAATACGAAGGAAAGGCAAGTCTAACTGCTTGTTGACTTGCATTTTGATTAATTGGTTTTCTTGGTTAGTTATAAATCTACACAAATAAATGATGTTATACAACTCTTCGCCAGATAAGCGAAAGATGCATCAGTTTGATTGACTGTTGTGGGCCATTATTGTCGTATTGCCCGAGCTTTAAATATCTTTAAATATATTTTTTTCATAAAAGTCTTGTTTTTACATACATATCCAAACTTTGGTATCCAACATACCATAATGAAGAAGGGTTACTCTTAGTAAAATGGTAACATTTTCCAAGAATTGTATGGATTGTAGACTCTACGACAACAACAATAAACACATCTGCTAACTCAATCCAGAATCGCTGTGACTACAATTTGAAAACAGTACACAGTTACTAAGCGATGGTTATTCCACAATCTAGCCTTGTAATAAGGAACTTCAACAGAAGAGGTCAACGTATTACTGGAAGTAAGTCATTGAATCTACAAGGATTTACAAGTCCGAATTGCCTAATTCAGTTAATCTTCCAAACAAATTACCTATTTAAACCTATTTAAACTTTTCCCTATTCATAATTCCCTATACATATTCCTATACTATATACATACTCTATATATACTACACATATACTCTATACATATTCTCTATACATATTAAACTTAATTAATATAACAAATTTTATACGATAAATAACATTCACTTAGCGTAAACAGTTCCCATAAAAATAATAATGTTTAAAAAAGTTCTAATATTTACCTTATTTTTTGAACCGCTGACGTAAATTCGCTATTTTTGTTACGACACAGTTAACGAAGTCTTTGTTCTTTGTTATGTTTTCCTTTGAAATTTTTTGTTACAACTTAGTTTTTGCCAAAATAAGATACTATTATAAAAATATACTTTGAAACGAATCTAACATTATTCTGAACATTTGTTCGTACTGTGTTGAGATAAAGTTACATTCATATTGTAGTATCTTGAGATTGTTGTGTAACGCTTCATATGCTGTTTCCTTAGGATACATATATATCTGGAATAGCAGTTGTAATTCATTTTTTTACACATTCAAACCATTTTAAAACAATAGTATAGTATTCTACCACTATCTAATCTACTTACCGCTCACCTTTATACGAAATTACTGGTTCTAATAAAAATAGGAAAATTAATCACCTTATTATATTAGCATTAAACTGTTATCAATCCTTGTATTCATTTGTAAGTTTGCATTGAAGAAATAGAATATATTTTTGCGACCTTGATTTTTCAGACAAACAATTATAATAATTATAATAAAAAACTAGAGTTTAATGTCATAATTTTTCACGTGTGGGAGAGCCATGCTGAAGCATATGCTGACGTACTAATTAAGTCGGCTCGTCCGAAGTGAAACCACGGACTCACAGAATACTCAGCGTGAAATGGTTGTTGTAGATGAAACGGTACTTTTACTGTTTCGCTGTTAGTAAGAATATGAGAGGCCCTCAAAACACCGCTTAAGCGGAGTAAAAAGCAACTCAACCAATAAGCTGACGGACGCGGTTGTTCATGAGCGGCGGTGTTCATTTACCATAGAAGAGATCCACCTGCTCCGTTGTCGGCTATATTATAAAAAAATGTACCAGATATAAATTACCTGAAATATAAATAAGACATATTAATGGTGTTTAATTTCGATGGCTAGAATTTCGCAATATGTTGTTGTCAGTACACAGTAACGAACCATTAAGCATTCACGAGTTTCATTATTCAGTATCTTACTTTAACGGTGATGTTTCGTGGGTTGTGCCAGACCTACAGGTTTTCGGATATAGTTATAATAAAGCGTACCGTTTATTATGCGAAAGATACTAAATGCTTTTTTAGTTATCCTGTATGTTCACTTTAAAAACATATAACAAATATGAAATATTTGTTGACATTTTTATGGTATAGCGGACAAGGGACAGGCAGGCTTCCTCTGTGGCAATATATAGTAAGAGATCGCCATGCCACAATCCGTGCTTTGGTTGTATATGGTGCTTTAACGGTGTAATCCCAACAACCTCTGTCATCCTCATTCGCTCAGCTAAATATAATACACGTATATACTATTTCACGCTGATATTCTGTGTCAAGTCGGCCCAATTAATCCTGCAACTTATGCTTCAGCATGGCTCTCCCATGGATGACAATTTCATGACAGTACATCTATGTATTTATTATTAATTGCAATATATATTTTAATCTCTACCATACGCTTAAATTTTCAGAGGGATATAAGTTACAGGTCATTCAAGATTTGCTTTATTATTAACATCGTTGTTCAGGAGACTGTTAACTGTCAGAATAATTAATCTCACTAATAAATTAATAGCTTCAATCAACCTTTGACCTTCGCCAAATGTTTAGACGGAAAAGGTAATTTTGTTGATTTTCTGAAATTTCAACGACGTTTCCAATTATCCTTGCTTATAAAAATATTTAATAATGTTGTTCTTTATAAATTTAACAGAGGATTTTTTATGTAAGTATTTTAGTTATTTAGAAAATTGTACAGATATTGTATGAAATTTTTTATTCTATAGTGGACAAAGGAGCAGGTGGGTCTCGTGAATGGTAAAAGAATACCGCCACCCATAAACAAATGCGCCACAATCCGCGCATTGGCTGGTTTCCGGCTTTTTACACCACTTAAGTGGAAATTTTGAGGGCTACCGATAGCCTCACTCACTCTTTGGAACACAGTACAAGTACCGTTTCACGCTGAGTATTCTGTGAGCCATTGGTATCATTTCGGACGAGCCGGCCCAACCAGTGCGTCAGCATGGCTCTCCCACGGGACTAGGACGATAAAATAAAGAAATATAATTAAAATATAGTTACTTCAATGGATCAATTATTTTCCAAAATAATATATTCACGTTTATAATTCTCGCGTATAATATTCCAAATAGTTGACCTTGTATGAAAAGGAATTTAATTGAAAATAGCAAAATTAAGTTCATAGTTTAACTGTCTCTCCATTTAACTAAATAATTAGAAAAAAAAGTTTTTCTGTTATACTTCAATTGAAAATTTCTTATAACATTGAATTATGTAACGATATTGAAATTAATTCAAATAAGTAACGTAAAACATACACAGAATGGTTATCAAAACAATTCAATTGCTTTTACTTATTATGTGATGTTTATTGTATCGCAAAAATAACTTCAAATAAAACTACTTCTAAACGGACTTAAGCGAAATATTTTCAATGGAATCCTATTCAGAAAATTCGATTGTTTATTCTAAGGAGAAACACTTTTAACGTAGCAAACGGAATTCTAAAGGGTAATTATGTTAAAAAAATCCCAGAACGTTCCATTTCGATAAAAGCCTTTTCAGATACCGTATACGGCGTCTAAGACACGCGACTCCTTCACGAAATTAGCAATTTGGCAGGTAAATAGAAAAGGGGCATTCAGTGCTGTATGTGAGGAAACGTGCAAGGTTTCAAATAAGTTTTAATACTATGCGGGCTCTAGGTTTTTAGAAATGTATAAAATTAATACATTACAATTAGGAACAGCTTGTCTACAGTACGGTTGAGCTACAATAGTGCTACGATATGTACGTTGCGTAGCTGCTAAGTTACGAGCAATAACGCGAGCCGAGCGACATCAACGACCGTTAACCGAAGCCAAAACCCAATCTGTAGGGTCTTTTTTCTTTATTTCTATTTTCGTTTGGGTCTAGCGATTTGTTCGACTTGAAATTTTATCCGCATTGGCATACTTAAGTATAGATTCTCAGGCGTACTCCGTTTGTCTCGTAGTTTTTAAGCTGCAGAAAAACACTGTGACATGTATGTAATTATTACTGGTGTAAGTATTACATATAAATGGTGGCTTTTTATTTACTTCCCCAAATGCTTCTTTAATAGACAAAGTAATTACCGAGATAACTAATACGATATATTTTTCTCATTTTAATTTCTCCGATTTATCCTCAGAGGTGCGCCTATTCAATCAGGATATACTTAATGGTGGGAAACGAGAAAAATGTGAAAAGTTTAATCGAGTTACCTTTAAAAGAGAATCACAGGTCCACTAAACCCGATAATCGTAAAAGTTTTATCACGTTGATGAGGGTGTATGGAGTTTTTGCGCGGTCAGTAATGGGCGGAAATGACGTCAGGGCTTCGCGGCGCATGCTTTTAATGAAAACCGAGCACTCGCGTGTGGCTACTGAGAGCGAGTGTTGATGGTCCTCAAGCACAATAAAAAAACATATTTAAAATTATAATTTTTGCAGATTCTCCAGCAGCTATCATAGATGAATGATAAGCCGCGTTTTTTAATTTAATATGTTGTCAATTTTTTTAATAAAAAAAGCTTTAATTGACAAAAGTATATTTAAAGTAACTTATAGATCCTCTTATACGTATACCAAATAATAGTATAATATATTTCAGAAGTCTTGATAATTATCCTAATCTAATTCCTAATCCTAGTTATCTGTATATACATTGAACGAATAAAACCTTTATATGTCTATGCAATCTTACAAAATAATTGTTATTTCCTATTATGATCAAATTGGAAATACAATAAATGCTCAAGCAATTTGAAACCAAAAAAATAAATAAAAGTTGGTCATCTAATCAATAGAGGAATTTTAATGTTTTAATTTAAAATTATTTGTTAAAGTAAATGAAAATGTTCATCTTTGATATAATTTTATTTAATAGGTACACCATCTTAAAAGACTTGTAAATACAGACAATATTTTTACTTTAAGAAAGTTATTTATCTAAATATAATAAATCATATAATATTTTTTAATTAATGGATTTTATGAACCGTCCGATTCATGGCTGTACGATCTTTAAATGGTAGGAAATGGGATGTTAAGATAAAAGCGATTGTAACTCCATACACGTATCACATCACAGATTGTTTTCTTTACTATTTCGCTACCTTTCTTTCTCATAAGAAACTTTGTTCTTTTGAGATTGTAGCGAGTATAAAATCGTAACGTATTTCAAGCATGTTTTATTTTAGAAGGTACAAAAAATCTATCACAGTATAGAGACTATATTTTTTAAATTATGTTTAAGTTTTAACTCTGAGACATATCAATATACATAAGATAATTTAAGAATCTTATTATTTTTGTTATTGATTACAATATTTAATAAGTGGTTGTCGTGTATGGGTGTAAAAAAAACACAAAGTTATTAAATTACTGCGAAATAAGAAACTGTATCTTCAAGTTGTTATTAAAAATTATTTTAAA